>MU623636.1:0-23745 GCA_025201765.1 Daldinia sp. FL1419 | reverse complement strand
AATTATTTTTATATTTTATTATAATTTTTTAATTTTTTTTTTAAAAAAAAAAAAAAAAAAAAAAAAAAAAAAAAAAAAAAAAAAAAACGTCATAAGCATTGTTCGCGACAATAGAAGGTTATCCATAGACGCGTCGCAATAATAAAAACTTACGGTAGACCCATTTTTAGTAGTAGCTGATGCGTGTATAGCAGCAAGCAAATAAGCTGTTAGGCAAGTAAGGACAAGGTAAGAGCGTGGAGTAGTAGTGAGGCTAAAGGATGACGATTGAAATAAGTATGAGATGTGGGATGCAAGTTGTAAGAGGGTGAAGATTGGAAAGGATTGTCGCGTCGCCAACGACAAGTATAAAGACAAGTACAAAGTACTCCACTGCTTTTCTTATAAAATGACAATAATAATAATAATAATAATAATAATAATAATAATAATAATAATAATGCAGAAAGTCAACCGAGAATCAGCGGCAGGAAATCGATGAAATAAGAATGACGCGCGAAGATGCACAAAATTAGAGAAGAGAAAAAAAGTCGACTGCAGGAATTGTAGCGATTATAATGATTGCAATGGGGCGCGCAAGGTTAACACTTTCACTCCCTCGTGGGGTCGACGGGCGGATGGGTTGACAGGTTGACGGGTTGACGGGTTGACGGATTGACAGTCTCGTTCTTGTGGAGTGAAAACAAAAAGACGACTGGGAAAGATTAAAGATGGCCCGGGTTGTCTCTGGTTGTCTTTGGTTGTCAAGAGACGGGGGATTCAACGGTTGCTCGCCGACACCCCTAAGTGGACAGTGCGTTAGTGCGTTAGTGCGTTAGTGCGCTAGTTCATGCGAGCAATCTAAGCCAATCCCCGTCGCTGGGGACAGCGATTTGTCTTACATAGAAAGATACCCCCAAATGTACTATTTATTTGCCTGATACTATTGGTACTCCGCTACCTAATCCAACTTTCCGCCTTAGCATGTAGATAAACTGGGTATTCATGTAGGTACCTATCCACTATCATGACATATATGGAAGAGATGCCTGGTACATACTTCTGTCTAGGTCGTGCTGCCTTATCGATATCCTTTTACCAATCAACTCGCCAAGTATGTATCAGATACATATTAGGTACCTAGGTACGTATCTGTTATAACTAGAATATCAAAATTGACAGGCTGAGACTTGCCCAGTTTATTGCGCAGTCAACTTTTCACTCATCATCCTTACTCACTATATAGGTATATACGATATTCTTCTACTACGGCGTATGACTCATATTCTCGATTACCTGGGTATTTTGATCCTGCAAGAGAAATTCCAGTTCCAATCTGCATGAAACTCCATCTTCACTTTTTTCTACGTGCCAAGCAAAAGTCGAGCATATGAGCACCCGCACCATGGTAAATCTTGGGTTAGCAAGGATCACTGCTCTACTCAAGCAGACACCACAGACATGGAAAGCCATTCATGTTGCTGGAACAAACGGCAAGGGCTCAATTTGTGCATACCTAACTGCTATGTTACGCGCCAACCAGATTTCGTGTGGTAGATTTACTTCACCCCATCTCATAGATCCTCGAGATTGTATCACGATAAATGACAGCATTGTGTCCGAGAACAAGTTCAGGCATTTCGAAGATTTGGTCAAGAAGAGAAACAAGGAGCAGCAGATTGATGCTAGCGAGTTTGAGTTGCTCACGGCAACAGCCTTTGAGATATTTGAAGCCGAGAAGGTCGAGTTTGGGATAATCGAAGTAGGGCTAGGAGGCACACTGGACGCTACAAATGCATTAAAACACAAATGTGTTACCATCATCTCCAAAATAGGTCTTGACCACCAATCATTCTTAGGCAACACTATCGAAGAAATCGCCGGTCAAAAGGCAGGCATCATGAGAGAAGGCGTTCCTTGTGTTGTAGACGGCAGCAATTTGAAGTCGGTTCTTGGCGTCATACAAAAGCATGCCGAGGAAATAGGCAGCAGTATTATCGTTGCGGACGCTGAGTCTAACGAGTTTGTGAACAAGTTCCAAAATATCCTGGAACCACACCAGCAGCAGAATCTTGCATGTGTATATGAAGCTTTTCGGCTAGCGCTTCCACAGCATGCCAGCTCTAATGATCGCCTCGTTTCTGCTGTCCGGAATACCGTATGGCCAGGCAGGTTACAATGGGTGAACATTAAAAAGATTACAAGTAGAGAGGGGGATATTTTACTTGACGGGGCTCATAATCCCCAATCTGCAGAAGCTCTTTCTAGCTTTGTTCAAAAACACCTTCGATCCCAAAATAAACCAGTCACATGGGTACTTGCCGCTACTCGGGGAAAGGATGTGTCAGAAATGCTCAAGTTGATACTACGTGACGGCGATTCGATAGCTGCAGTCGAGTTTGGTCCTGTTGACCAGATGCCCTGGGTCCAGCCTATAAGCTCAACTGATCTACTTGATGCTGCAAGAAAATGTGGCATTACTATTTTTTCACAATATGATGCGTCTGCAAATATTCGCTCGGGTCTCGAGTGGGCAAGCCAAATCGCAAATGAAGGGCCTCTTGTCATTGCAGGAAGTCTCTATCTGGTGTCTGACATATTCAAACTACTCCAACCTAAAGAAAAATAATCCGAGTACGATGGGCGATGCATTCTGACGTCGTCGGTTATGTTAACCCGTAATTTATAATATATATAAGCAAATATATATTGTGATACCAAGACTTCGAGATGAGGTGTAAGACCACCATTCGTTTATCATCACCTCAATTTCCCCGGGAATTAAAATGCAATGCATTCTTCATAAAGTCATATACCTAACTCCAAGTTGCTCCGCAATATAGCCGATGTTTCCCAGTTTTCTGCTTTATCAAGCAGTAAATAACTTAAAGATATTCCTACCCACCGAGGTACTCACTGAGAGTATCTAAAAAGGGGCTTAATAATTTTCATAATTAATTAGGTTAGGTATGCTTTAAGTTTTCTTAAGGTTTTGTGTTGGAAGATTATTGATATGGGTAGAGAAAAAAATAACCTTACTAAGCATATCAACCCCTTAAATTAACCTTATAATTTTTAAATTTTAAATAATGTTATATATTTAATTTTTTTAAATTTTATTAATTTTCCTTATTTAATTAGGATATCAAAATATTTTTTTAAATTAAAAAATCTTAGATTTTAAAGGTTTTATAAATTATTTACGTTTTATTAGCCAAATATATGAGTTTTTTTTTGATTGGCCAGTTATGTTAGCCTTTTCTGATTGGTTAACCTCGTAGTTAGCCATATTTTAGCTGATTAGCCTAACCTTATTAGCCTTGTACCTAGTTATATCCTAATTGATTAAATATATTTTAATTAATTGACCATTAGCTTTAATTTTATCAGCTTTTTTTTAATTAACCAACCTCAAAAGCCTTTTGTCCAGCTATTTCTTAACTAATCAGCTTTATGCTTAGCTACATATTAAATTGGGATAGTGTAATTATATAATTGAAGTTACTTTAGTTTCTATGAAACAACTTTTTCTAAGGTCTTTACAGGCTTTTTCCGGATATAAATAAACCCTTAAGAGTTATTTTTTGTTTAATCAACATATTATCGCTCTATAAAGCACATTATCGCTTTATGAAGTACTTTTACTAGCCCCCTTAGCACCTCTATTAGCACCCCTTATAGATACCATATAGTAAGACCTTCTTATTGTCAAGTATACGATCAGACGAAAAGAGCACTTATTGGAACCTTTTACGACGATAGTTACGACTTCGGCTAGGAATAGGTATTAAACCAAATCTTTTTTTTCTATTTTATGTTTATTTTATTTTTGGATTTTATATATATAGAGATTGACTATTAATTAGACCGTTATATTGGTTATATAGTAATATTTTGATGTTGTTATCTTTTTTTTTTCTTTTTTTTTTAATGTTTAAAAAAAAAATATTTTTTTTATTAATTTTTAATTATTATATTTGTTTAAAGTTAAGGAGTTTTTTTCAATTATGTTTTTTTGAATAGGAGGGATATAATTAGTTTGAGTGTAAAGGAATTTAAGTTTAGGAATTTAAAAATTACATTTTATTATAATATATAAATAGTTATTATAATTGTTTTTATTAAGAAAAATATAGCATTTAAAGAATAATCATATGTTAATATAGTTTTTAAAATTAAATAATTGGAAATATTCCTTATAAAACTTATAAAGAACTTTATTTGGAAAGTTAAAAGCTTATACCACTAAATCTTGTATATAATAAAAATTAACCAAAATTTTGATTATATATTTATTAATAGGATTATTTTTATAAATATTGATATGTATAATGGATTATTTAAATAATTGTAATAGAGTAATATTGCAATAATAAGGATAATAAGGATTGTTTTTTTAAAAATTGTTATTAATAATTTTTTAATGAATATAGTGATTAGTTGTAGCGTTGCCAAAGATCTTAAATTCCATTATACTAAATATTTAAATGTTCTGATTAACCAGAATTTATTTAAAATATTTTAAAAAAATTTATAAGATAATAGAAATTAAAAAAAGGATTAATATAAACAATTAATTTCTAGTATTTCTTTAATTCGTCTATATTATTAACTTAATCAAATTATACTGCAAAAATATAACTAAATAATGGAGTAATAACCAGAGATTGATTATTTGATTCATTACTATCACTACTATTCAAAGTATTAGTTAACAATATTATTGATATAGAGCTGCCATTTGAAGAGTTTGTATTTATTGGCTTAAACTAAAAAAACATTTTAAAAGCTTATTAAATAATAACTAATTAAATACAATAAAATGTTTTAAGTTAAATAGGTTAAAAAATTGAAGAATAAATTTTGGGGAAGGAAAGAAAAAAAGGACAAAAGCTATGATATTAAATTATAATATATTTAAAATAAAAAATATTATTTATAATTAATGTAATTAAATTATTAAAGAACATTATTTAATATTCATATACAAGTTTAAATATATATACCACACAAAAATTATAGTTATAACTAATAAACACTTACTAATTCAAACAACAACAATTATGGAATTAAAATATAAAAATACTATTAATTTACTCTTTCTACCTCTAACACTCTTTTACCTATTTTCCTCTATAATACAATTTTCTTTTATTCAAAACTTATATTCTATTTGATTAGGTCAAAGCAATTTATATGGTATGTATTTTATACCAATATTATCACTAATTACCAACATCAATTTAACAATACCCCACAACATCAAATTATTATTAAAAATTATTATCAAATCATTCAATCAATAATATAGCTAGTTTATTAGTTTCAAATACTCAAAACAAAATAATTAAATTATTATAAACCTTTATAAATATTATTTATTTAATTAAATATAATAAATTAACTAAATATAAAAATCTATTTTTTTAGTTAAATATAACCACTAAAAAAATTCAAAACCTTATATTAACATTTAATCATTTTATTAAAAACATTATAATATTATTAGGGATTAATATAAACCATTAACACAATAATCTATTATTAATGTTAATCTAAACTTTACAATTATATATTAAAAAACAACAATTAAATAATTCTTATATTATAATTTTTTAAAAATTAATTACATACAATACACCTAATTAAAGAATATTTTATAAAAGGGAATTAATATAAACCTTAAGGTATAATTTTAAAAAAGGTTTTAATTTAATTATTTTAAAGATTATATAATAAAATGCCTAAATATTATTTTTATTAACATATACTAATTTATTTAATCCAAAATGTATATAAGTAGTAAAGATACACAATTAAAATTACTTTTTTTTTGTAACTTATATTTTAAAGAAATATTATTTATAAATTTTTGATTTAATTCATTAAGGATTAAAACAACAAACTAATTATATTAAAAAGTAAATAATAATAGTATTTTAGAAATTAGGAAAACCTATTCCTAAAGAACTACACAACGTGCTTATAATTACTTAAAAAAATAATTGGATTTATAGATTTTAATATACTTATACGTTATATATAATTAAGTGTAAGCCATAAAAACTATTATCTATAATTAAAAATGGTAATTATTATAAAATACTCAATAATTATATAAAATTATTAATAAAATTAATAATAATATAAATAATTAATAATCCCGTATTAAAAGTAACATCAATAATAATAATTATTAAGATTTTTAAATTAATTAAAAATAAATCTGTTAGTAGGTATATATGTAAGGTAAAAGTAAAATAATAATAAAGTAAATAATAATAGGGGGAAGATTGGTATATTGTAATTATTTAAAGAAAAAAATTATTTAAGAAAGATAGGTGGGAAATCTATCCTTATATAATAATAGATATATAAGTATTTTTTAGGGATTGTATATTAAATTAAAAATATAAGTTATTTAATTATCACTTATTTTATTTTTTTTTTGTAATTATATTGTAAATTTAATATTTAATTTTTATTTTACTTATCCCTTTAATTACAAATTAATCTAATTATTTTTTACCAATATTTATATAATTTTATTTAAAAATATTTTTGTTATGGCATCTATAGGATTATATATGTTATAGATTTATTGAACATTATTGATTTCTTAGTTTTTATATGATTATTATAAGGTTATTAAATTAATTATTAATTTTTTTTTGTTAGTATTATTTATTTGGATAAGGCACTAGTATAAGGAGAATAAATCAATATATAAAATTAATAAAGTTTTAAATAATAAAAGGTATTCTAAAATAATATTAATTATATAATAAATAATATATTTAATATTAAAATTTTAAATTATTTTGTAAATTTTGTTAATGAATATGTTCTAAGTAATATGTTTGTATTTAATAAATAATTAATAAATAATATTATTAATAATCTAAATTTTATTATTTTAATTAATTAATTCTTCATTACCCAATATAATAATATAATTAATTTATAAGTTTAAATTTTTATTATTTGTAAATGAATTATTAATAAAAATATATAAATATAAATTTTAGGGATTTAAGTTAATATAATTAAATTTTTATAATTGGTTATTTATTTGCTATTTAATTTGGGTATTAAGAATTTTTATTTTTTTAAGATTTGATTCCAAATGTTGAACTACTATTAAATAATTAAAAGCCATCTTAAATTAATAAATAAAAAAAATGTATATTTTTTGTACCTGTTACTTAATAAATTTTTTAGTTATATTTGATGATTTTATATTTAATTATTTAAGTTTTTCAATTTGTTCCTTTTGTATAATAATTATATTATAATTTTCTTTATAAATAATAAGGTATAAGTTATTAAAATCTTTAATTTTAATATCTAATATCTTTTAAAGGCATATTTTAATTTTAACTTTAATAAATATTGAACAGGAGCTCTAATAGCTCCTGCAGGATATGCCCTATACTTCAACTAACCCATATCAAGCCAGAGGCTGTATGAGCTAGAGGATACAAGGTGACTATATCCTGAGGAGGGGAATAGGCTGATCGGATAGAGAGACTGATAGAGGTGACTGCTTGCCAATGGTAGCGCACTATAGGAGGATATCTTCAAGGAGGAGACTGAAACTGTATATTCTCGTACGAAGACTCTATGGAGAAACTCAGCTATAGAACCTGATGAGTCTCTGCTGATCAGACAAGAAAGACAACTCTCGAGGGCCTATTTATGTCCAAAAGAGCTGTGGAGCCTCGGAGGGTCTAGCTCTAAGGAGGAGATAGGGTCTCTACAGGGTAGTATCTATGACCTAATCGCTCTACACCGGTTCAATATCTTATCTTCTATTACCAAAAATTCTATAATATTAATATTTAAGGTATTATTTATTTAAAGGCCTGTAATTCTAAATGGGGTTATATCCATTATTAATAAATATAAATTAAATATTAATAGCTTTATGTTAAATTTTTATTAATAATAATATAAATAAATTTTAAATTAATATATTTTTAATTTAATTAAATTATATAGCAATTTAATAATATATAATAATATTCTTTTAAAATATTTATTTTTTAATTTTGTTAATAGTTATATAAATATTATCCATTATATAGGTATTTTAAATTGGGTATATATTATGGTAATATCCTTTATTATGATTTTTATATCTTAATATTGGAGAATTGGAGTTAAAATTAAAATAAAATATTAACTTACCTTTTAAATAATAAAGGCATATATTATAATAAATTCTTTATTAAGATTACCATAATCTTAAATAACAAATTTTAATTTTTTATAAGGTATTGGTATATTTTTTCTTTTTATTTTATAAATTATTTATAATTTAAAGATTGTTATTTTTTGATAAATTAATATATTATATATTTTAAATTGTAAAATTCTTTTATTAAATAATATATTAAGTTTTTTCATATTTAATACCTTATATGATTTTCCTATGGTAATAATCTTTCTTATTATATATAATTAAAATGTTAAGGTTAAATTATTTTATTCTTTATTATTAAAATATAAAATATTAATATATAAAAGATTATTAATATATATAAGATCTTCTTTTAAAATTATCTTATAATTATTTAGGTTAAATGTGGGTTTAGGTAATTATACTTAGAGTTCCTTGGTAGGTACCAGGTTATTCTTAAATTAAATATAAAGTTTGATATAAGAATTCCAAAATGTAAATATTCTTTTAGATATGTTGGATACCATAGTAACATCCTTATTAATAATTATAATAATTTTATAAAAACCTTTTTATTTATTTTTTTCTTAATAAATAAAAATTTTATTATTAATAAGTAAAAATATAAATAATATTTTTATAATGTTAAGGCTATTATGAATGTTAAGTACATCTTAAATAAAATATTATAATTTAATCTTTTTAACTTTAATTATAACCTTCTACATTACCAAAATATAATAAATTTGAATAAATATAAACAATAAATCCATATTAATTTTAAAATAAACTCCAAAAATAAATAATGTAAGAACCAATCTATTAAAATTAATTATATTATTAATTACCTTTATAACCATTTATAACCATAATACCTTTAAACCAAAACCTTGGAATTTATTTGTAATTATTTTATAAATTTGGCAGATTGGATTATAGTACCCTTTTACCTTATTAATAAATTAATACACTTCAACTAATACCTAATAACATATAACTCCAATAATATATATTTCATTTTAAAATTTCAAATTGTTAAAATTTATTCCTATATTATAAGAAATAATATTTAAAAAATTAAAATAAATATTAATCCAATATTTTTTTAATATTTTCCACATTTTTTTGGCTATAATGCCTTTTATAAATTATATTACCTAAAAACTAATAATAATATCAACCACATACAAAACCAGTCATCCTTCTAAGTACATAATATCAATAATTATTTCATAATTAAAATCTATATTAAAATCTTTAAAAATAAACTTAAACCTTTATAAACCCTTACTTTTAATTTAATAATAATAATAAAATTTATTAATTTCTTTAAAATCATTTATATTAATATTATAACCAACTTTATCTAAAAGATTATAAAGCTTCTTAATTATAAAATAACCAAAATAAATGTATAAACATTATAACTCCATTTTCATAAAATAAATAATATTATTCAAATAAAATCATAAATATTTCCATTTTTATTTAATATTAATTGTTATACTATTCTTATATATTAATTAATTAATAATATTATTAAGGTATATTCTTAAACAATTTATATCCTTAATTAAAAAGAAGAATAATATATCCAATTTTATAATATAAAAATTTATATTACTAAACAAAATATCAACCATAACCATACCTAATAATTTAATAAAAAATCTATCTTTAAATTTAATATTAATTTCTCCAACATAAATATAATCTATTTTAAATTTCTAATTAGGATATTTGTTAATAAAAGTAAAATATTATTCCTTATCTATTATTAAAATATGGGCAACTCCAATATCTAATATAATATCTTAAAATATAATTTTTATATATTAATTTAGAATAAAGATGATATTAATTTTTTTAATTATTAAAGAAATAAAAGTTATAATGTAATAATAGAATACCTAATTAAATAAATATATTATCACTATAAATTATACATCCTTATTATTTTTCAATTTTAAAATTATATTATAAATATTATTATTTTTTTATTTTAAACTTTAATTTTCAAATCCTTTATAATTTATTAAAAAAATTATATAATTTTTTTTAAATATACCATATTTAATCTTCTAATCTTCTTTAATTTTTTTATAATTAATTTTTAAATATTTAATAAATTAATAACTTTCTTTTTTATATACCTAATATTTATATTTCCAAATTTTCTTAGGTTATTTAAAGGTATATTTTCCATTTTTATTATTCTTATAATATTTTTTATTAATATAATTATTATAAGTTTTTTTATTATTATTTTTATTAATATTATTAGTTATGAATTGCTGTGGTATTTTTATGGCTTTGTAATTTTAGAAGGATATTTAAAATTTGTTAGTTAAAGTTATAATTATCCTTAATAATTCAAAAAGCGCATTTTAAAACTGTAATATACTTTAATATACCCTATAAACAATTATAATAAATTATAATTTTCTTTTATAATTAGAATTAAATATTTTTTAATATAATTATAATTTATTAAGCAAAATTTATAATATTTTTATATTTGTTTTTCCCTAATTTTATTTTTTTATTTTAACATTAAAGAAAATAGTATTTATTTAATCTTAATAATATTAATTCTTATTTTTTATAATATTAAAATAATATTATAAGGTAAGATATATATTAGTAAAGTACTAATGTTAAAGAATGTTATATAAAAAGTAGAGGGATGTTTTTTTTATTAATATTAATAAGAATATAATATGGAATTATAATAGGCATATATTTATTATAAAATATATTTCCAGAAAAAACCTGAACTTATTTTTGAAAATATTATATAATTTTCTAGTATAATTATTATCAATATTCCAAACTTTTTTAAAATATCCTATAATAATAAACAGATATATTTTGTTAAAAATATATTCTAGGAAGATCATAAAGTAAATTAATGTTTATTAATTATTAATAAATATAAAAATTTAATTTTAAAGGATTTCTCTTTATATAAATAATGGTACCATTAAAAAAAAAAATTGTAATTTCTTGTTAATTAATTCCTTCCATTTGCTCTAATATCTGGGGATAATATTGTAATTATATATAGATTATTTGGTGGTAGTTTAAAGAGTCCAAATCCATTTCCCAAGATTAGAAGAAAAGGTTGGGTTAATATAAGGCTTATATTATATTTAGGGTTATAATTTGGGTTATATTTCTATTATGTAGGATAAATAAGGTAAGTTAGAAGAAGTAGAAATAGTGGTAATTAGGTAAATGTTAAAGGTCCTTATTGAGAAGAGGGTTTAGAAGGGATATTATATGTTAATTAATTCCTTTATTAAGATTATTTTAATTAATTAGGAAATTTTTAAATTTTTTGGGGATTATAATGGAATCCCATAAAATAAGGATAGGGTAATAATTAGCGTAATAGAATTATGGTTAGGGGAAGGAAGGGGTTACAAAGCGGGTTCCACTTAAGTTATTAATAAAATATTAAGAATAAAAAAGGAATTAAATAATAATAATTATAAGGTAAGAGATGTATATTGTATGGAGTAAAGAAAACCATAAGGAATGGTACTTAATTATCCCGTTTATATAATTTAATAAACAGGTATCTATAAATTATAAGTTATTGGTTACTATTATTATACAAATGCCACTACTTAAATAATTATTTTTGTACTAGGATATATTAATCTTTTTTCAATATTAATTATTAATATTTTCCATATTAATACATTAAATCATCTAAATTTTACAACCTTTAATTTATTTGAATTTTATTATAATAATTTACTTGTAGATATGAGATTATCAAGTGCTTTTATATAATTAACATTTAATCTTCTTATATAAATGTTTTTTTATATTAATACCATTTATAAAGCAATTTTAATTAACCTTAATATATTAATAAAATTATTTATAATAAATTTTTTAAAATATTCTTTATATTTAATTAACATTTTATTAAATGTATATACATATAAGGAATTTAAATCCATAACCTTAAAATCTTTTATTATTTATAATATTTAAATTATCTTCTATTTGGGAATTACATTTATAAGAATAATATTTATCTATTTTATAATTTTATAATTAAATTAATTAATAAATATTATGTTTTAAAAAAATAAATATTTTATTAATTTATAAAATATATTTATACTTTTTACCTGAACAATATCTATATTATTAAATGAAATATAACTTTATATTTACATTAAATTTTTTAATTAAAACATTATAGGAACAAGTATTAAAAATAAGTATAATAATAAGGATAGTAATTTGGGAAGATATATGTTTTAAAAATTGAATAATATTAAATAACAATTATTTATTATAAAAGTAATTAGAAATATAATGCTAATATTATTTGTATTACTACGATAAAAGCTTTCAAATTGTTGTAATAATGACTTTTCTAACCTTATTAATTTATATTATTAATTATTTAATAATATTAATTAATATTAATAAATACATATGTAAAATAAAAATAAAATAATAATAAAATAAATAATAATAGGGGGAAAACTGATATATTATAGTTATTTAAAGAAAAAAGTTATTTAAGAAAGATAGGTAAGAAACCTATCCTTATATAATAATAGATACATAAGTATTTCTTAGGGGTCATATACCAGACTAAGGACATAAATCATTCAACCACCAAAACCACTATCAAAATAAATATTACAAAATAAAATGATAAAAGTTAATAAAGTTATTCATTTGCCCAAAAACAAGTTGATTAAGTTATATAATATGAAGATAAGTAACAAGTGTATGTTAGAACCAACTTAGAACAATATTTCAGGAGGTTTACAATTAGATAATTATATAATATATGGACCGTAGCGCATTACTTATTTTAAAAAAAAAGGTCTTAATTTATACATATGATTTGGAAAGATATTAACAGAGTTAGCAGTTAGATCACAGTTAAGTATATTGTTAAAATGGCTAGGATGGGATGAATTTGAATGAGAATTTAACTGCATACAACTTAATAATAACAACCAATTAGTTAGATAAGTAGATGAATGAGATCAAAGAACGTTAAATAAAACAACCAAACATTTAAAGGTTAAAGAGTAGAAAAACTACATATATGTTGATTAAAAGATTTGGGGAGTTAAAATTTTTCTTTTAAATTTATATAAAATTTGATTAATTTCTTTAAAATATTTTTCTAGTTCATTTTATCAAGATTAACTCTCTATAAAACACCCTTTCTAAGGTTTCCATAGGTTTTTTAGAATATGAATAAACCCTCAAAAATTATTTTCTTATCTAATCAGCTCAAGTTCTTAAGTGTAAAATTATTAATTTTTTCATAAAGTTTCGTACAATAAAAATGCAGGGTATACCCTACAAGAACTATTACAACTCTTATTCAATAACAATAATTCTATAATTAACTAGGATTAGTTAATTAAAAAAAAATAGATTTAATAATAAATTTTTAACATTAAATAAGAACATTAATAACTCCTACAAAATATACCCTACACTTCAACTAACCCATAACAACCAGAAATTAAATAAACTCAAAGGTGCAAGGCTACTATATCCTAAAGAAAATAAAACAATCAGGTGGAAAAACAAATATATATAATTACTTACCAATGGTAACACACTCTAAAAAGATATCTTCAAAAAAGGAAACTAAAACTATATATTCTCGTACAAAGACTCTATAAAAAAACTAATCTCTATAACCTTATAAACCTCTTCTAATCAAACAAGAAAAACAATTCTTGAAGGCCTATTTATATCCCAAAGAGCTATAGAGACTTGGAAGGTTTAGCTCTAAAGAGGCTAATAGGGTCTTTACAGGGTAATATCTATTATTTAATTACTCTATACCAATTCAATATCTATTACCTAATTACATTACTTTAATTTAATATAATATTTATTAATTATTTTATTAATTTTTTATAATAGTTTTTAAAAAATTTCAATATAATAATATAACTTTATTTTAATAAAAGATCTTATTTAAAAACTTAAGGATTATGTCAGCCTTTGGGGTAACCTCCAGTCTTTTAAATTGAAAAGTACATCCCTACCTACCTCTTACCTATAGTACCTACCCACCTTCATTCAAAGGTTGGTATGGGTTATCTTAGCAAGCTTAGACTAGAGATTTTTGACCAGCCACCACAGCCACCCCAGTATGGTCCGTGCAGATGTATCTGTAGGGCTATGCTATTGTTCTAAAAATTCTAATTTAAGGTATAAATGTAATTTTTTGAGTTTATTAACTATAATATAATAAAAATAATTTTTATTTATAAAAATAATTAATAATTAAATAATAAAAATAAATATTTTTAATATTTAAATAATTAAAAGTAATAATAATTAATATAAAACCTTATATCTAATTTTTATATAATATAATAAAAGAATAAAAAAATAAAAATATTATATGTAATTGAAATATTTTGAATATTATTTATATATTACCTTTATTAAATAATAATAAAATAATAAAAAATTATATTCATTTTGTATAAGTGATAAAGGTTAATAATAGATATTTTAAAGTTTATTAGTATTTTTCTTAATTTTTCTTAATTTTTCTATTATAATATTAATATATTTATATTATTAGATTTGAAGAATAAAAATTATACATTTTATTTTTAAGTTTATATGATATTTAGTAATAATATAATTAATAATATTTTAATTAATCCCAAATTTTATTAATAATTTAAAAGTAACCCTTTTTAACCTTAAATATATTTATATTGTTATTTAAGAATTTGGTTTTTTGATATTATGTTTAACCTAAATTCAAACACGTGGTTTGCGTTGGAGGATAAATACGAGCAGTTGAGGATAAACGCGAGCGATTCGGTTAGAGATTAGGATTCAAGGCTCCTGGAATATATTAACAAACAATTCAAAATAATAAATTAGTTTTATATTAAGTATATTAATAATTTAAAAGAAAAATTTGAAAAGGTAATAATAAAAATGATGATAAAAATGATAATAAATCCCTTTTTATAAGATAAATCCCTTTTTATAAAATATACTAATAATTAAATATTATAAAAATATAAAAAAAATTGTATTAAATTCATAATAATTTAATTATATATATTAGAATAAATTTTAATAATTATTTTTCAATTATAATAATTATTTTAATATTTAAGATTTTTAATATAATAGGCTTACATACAAACAATCACATTCATACCTCAGATTAGAAGACAATTTTTGGTGGGAGGGGTATTTCAAGGATCTGATTGGCTAAAAAGTGCTGTGGCTCAAAAGATACAAAAAACCGTCCTCCTAGTCTGAACCCGCTGAGATAAGGTATGGGCGGTTCTTGATAAATTCTCACAATTGCATATCAGGAATATCTATGCGCTTAACAACGTATTTACTAAAATAAAATTCCTACGCAACCCTTCCTCAGCTACATATCAAGGTCGGATTATCCTACACTACCAAACTTTACAATGCCTCTACAGCCACCCGAGCATTTGATCATCGTATGCTGCCATGGTATCTGGCTCGGCGGTCCTACACGAGGTTACGACGAAAATGAATGGCTCATTGCCGACTTCCAAAAAGGCGAAACACCAACTTTTATCGAGCATATCAAAGTGGGGTTGCAAGAATTAAATAGGAATAAAAGTTCTATTTTAATGTTTTCCGGGTGAGCTTAATTCTATTGCTCGGCCTCGCATGGATACGTCGTGAATCCCAGGGCCTCGGACTTGGAAAAGGTCTTTGACCACATTGTCCAATTACATCCATCCATCCAGCACGGCTAGGTGCCGGGGAACAAATCAATGTTGACTCTAGAATGCTCTAGCGGACCTACGAGAAAGGAAACACGTCTATCCGAAGCCCGCAGCTACGCGAATCTTGCTACAGCTAATAACTTCTTCGGAATTGTCCCCGAAAGCGAGGTCGTAGGTCGGCTTCACTACGAGGAGCGAGCTTTGGATTCCTATTATAATATCTTATTCTCGCTTACCAAGTTCTGGTCCGACCACAGGAGGTGGCCGACGACGATAACGATAGTGAGCCACGCATTTAAACGTGAGCGCCTTGTCGACTGCCATTGTGGTGCGATTAGATTTCCCCTGGATCGAACCAATTTTGTCGGGGTGGATCCGCCGGGTATGATAGATGGGACAAACGAAATCGCTGCGAAAGGCATCGTTGAAGCGATCGCACAGTGGAAAGAGGATCCACA
The DNA here is from genome assembly GCA_025201765.1 of Daldinia sp. FL1419. Taxonomy (NCBI): domain Eukaryota; kingdom Fungi; phylum Ascomycota; class Sordariomycetes; order Xylariales; family Hypoxylaceae; genus Daldinia; species Daldinia sp. FL1419. The sequence goes on along the minus strand of MU623636.1, from coordinate 7,375 downwards.
TGGTAAAGGCGAGATTCTAGCTAATAAGCGTAGGAAAAGAAATCCGTGGGGTGTGGCCCAGACACTCTTTGTCAATCAAGAAGATCGGAATCGCAGTGGGGTGCAGTCGGTTTTGGTAGCAGAAGGAGAGGAGAATCTCCTCGAAGGAGTCTCCCTTCCATGGTCCCAACCCCTGGCCGGCTGAATTGCTAAACCAGTTTGCATCCACAAGGAACGTGAATTTAGAAGACATTTTCTCTTATTTGTTAGCTAGAGCCACGCTATCAAGAATAAACCTCGCGGCATCATTTCTCATCTCAGCGTTAAATTCATGCCCAGCTGTTGGATATACGTTATCTTCCACATAGATTCCGCCGTCTTTATACCAACTATCGGCCGCCGTCTTAAAGAATCGGATGAACGGCTCGCCTAAGTTATACGGCACAAGTTTATCCGCGCCACCGGAAAGGATCTGGAATCTCTTTCCGGAAACCCTAGGTCTTAGCAGAGGACGCAGTCTCTGCTGCTCTTCCGATGTAGTAGGTAGTGTAATTTCATCAGTTCCGAATAATGTGCCCTTGGGGTCGTATTTCTTGCAGGCGCTTACTAGTGCTTCTGGGAAATCTTTGCTGCCAATGAAGGAGGCGCCGTAGTCCGGGGCGTTAAAGGCCCTCAGCTGTGATAATCGAGCGCGATCTTTTAACAGAGCTATTTACGATTAGCACAGACACGAGAATAATTCATTTACGCTCTAGGAAATTTTTTATTTCTCCTTCGTTCCACTGGGGTTGGGACCCGGACTTACCCATATAGTCGGGACATCCGATCACTATGACCCCCGCCGTAACTCTAGGGTCCGCGAACAAAAGCTGCCAAGCACTATGTCCCCCCAAACTGATACCGAGGATCATGTTGTGGTCAATACGCCTTCTTCCACCGCCGCGCGAGGCGTGGTGATCGGCGCCGAATAAGTAGCCCTCGAGTAGGTCCATTAAATTGATCGTATCCATGACGGTGCCCGTTACGAGGCCGAACATGTCTTGTGCGCTACGCAGCCACGGGAGTTAGTAAAGCCTAACCTTCGCTAGCGTGTTTCCGGGCTACGGAAATCCCACGGCACTGTTCAGATAATCCCAACCCCGAGTAAGACAATTTCAGATTACGTACTGCGTCTCGTTGCCATCGGTCCAGGACTCGTTCGCTCGCTTGTCGACGAGTCGCGACCCGTGGTTCCTCTGGTCGAAAGCGACCGCGATGAGGCCGCGCGTAGGGCCCGACGTCTGGTGGTAAGCGGTGATAAACTTGTCCGCGAAGGGGGTCATGTCTTCCTTCTTTCGTAACCGGCCGTGGTGCAGCCATAAGCAGGAAATCTTGCTCGCGGTAGCGGGCAGCTCCGTCAATCCGTAGACGTCTACTTTCAAGCCCGAGACCGTTAACGTGGCGCGCGAAACGCTCGGGGCGGCGCCCGGTGGTGGGTTGCTTGCCTCGGCCATTGGGTTGAATATCTCTAAGATCAGGTGCCGGGTCGCTGATGTTGTTGCTTCGGGAACGATTGGCGAATACTCGGGCCAACAGGAACTTAAAACGACCGTCTCTATTAGCAATAACTACTGTTTATTTCATGGGGGGTTTATGTAGCTAACGATGCTAACGTTATCAACCAGAGCTCAAGATCCTAACCTAGGTTATATACCTACGTAATCTATGTAGTTACACCTTCGTCGGGTTACAATCTGCAAACTTTGAGGATAAGACGCGGCATCAATACTGAACTGAGAGACATCGTATATTGTTAGGTTTGTACATAGGTATTTTCACAATTATTGGATGAAAAAAATAATAATAATATTCACATTTTGAATGGCTATTTCCTACCACCTAGCCCATCGACATATGTAGGTAACTATCCGCTGTTCACGATTAATTCCATCAAGCCATTCATTCATCCATTCATTTATTCATCCCATAGATCTTGTCATATCCGGAATTACCTACAGCTTCAGCTCCTCATCCTCCAGCGCATCGATAAGAACCTGCCACTTAGCCCACTCGGCATCGCCGCCGGGGATGCCGCCGAACAAGGGCAACCGCGTGCCGTCGGGATCGCCCAGCTTGCGTAGCCTACTAATGGCTTCTTTGATACCGACGGTGCCAAACCTGGCGACCAGCTCCTCCACGGCGCTGATCTTGAACTGTAACAGGCGCCGCTCGGCCACCTCGTCGTCGGTGGGCTGGTTCTTCACCGACAGGTCGTATAGACGCACCACGCTCTTGGGGAAGAAGCCCGCACAGCCGTCGATAGCGCCGGCGGCGCCGATGGTTACCACGGGGAGTAATTGCTGGCCTAGGCCCGTGAAGGTGGCGAACTTGGAGTGGTCGATGGAAGGGTTGGATGCGATTTGCGTGTGGTACGACACGTCGCCGTGGGAGAGCTTGCACCCCACGATGTTAGCGTGCTTGGCTAGCGTTTCGAAGGTTGCCGGGACGACCTTGACGTTGTTCGATACGCCCGGGTAGTGGTATCTGTATACCCGAATCAACCCCTCTTATTAGTATCCACACCCCCCAGCGCTTGTCGAGTATAGCCGAGCGGAGAAGACTCACATTAAGATGGGAATGGGGCTTCGGTCGGCTACGGCTGTAAACCACCTGATAATGCCCTCTTGCGTACTGGCTCCTGCGAAGTACCCAGGCACTAGAGTTAGACCGTACTGCGCGCCGGCCTCCTTGGCGCTCTTCAGCTGTTCAACCGTCTCCTCGATGTTTTGAGTCGCGGTACCGGCGATGATGGGGTAGTCTTTGAAACCCTCGTTCTCGAACGCTTTCCTGACTCCAGATAGAACTTCGAAGCGCTCCTTGTTGGTGAGATGTATCGCTTCGCCCGTACTTCCCAAGACCACCAGTCCCCTAACGCCCGATCGCGCCAAATATAGCGAGTGCGCAATCTGCGTCTCGACGTCTACCGGCGCAGCAACCGGGTCGTAGTTCGCCGCCTTCTTGCTCACGAAGAAGGTCGGCACGGGGACGTATATTCCAGGTGGGGGAGGGGTAGCCATTTTTGCGGATTCGATCTTTGTAAGTAACACGAGTACTGGCCGAGTTATTCCTTCGCTACGGTCGTCGTGATGGTTTTATTGCCTTTTTAAAAAAAATAATAATAAAATGATAAAATAAAAACCCGTGACAAGTGATCTCAACTTCTTCACCACCCATCGCGGCGGACGCTTGCTCCTATAAATCGGACGAATGACGCGGGGTCAAGTTAGCATGGCGATGACGCGCCGGTAGTTCGGTAAAGTCTATAGCGATCGGGTTTTTCGGGCGAGCGAATGGGCATCTAAGCATTGCTCTAAACCCCCTTTTCCAGCCTTTCGTCATTCGTAGGTCGACTAGTGTCATTACATGTAATTCGTTACCGAAGTACGGGGCTGGTTATACTCGCGGACCTATCATCGGTTTACATCTCTTGAACATGTCGAATACTGTTAGTCATGTTAATTTACATGCCTGTGTGCGCCGAAGCGGACATCTGTCATTCCAAGTGTGTTTAGCATCTGCCTGATCAAAATAAAACCCATGACTATGACAACTTGCACTAAGACCCTTGCTAGTTTTCACGTCAACTTGGAAGGACTTCAACCACAGTTACATAATATCGGCTGTTATATGTGTTCTTAACATACATCCGTCTTTCAGCCTCCAACTATTTACCTATTATATCTCTGTATAAAATTGCATTTCTGTTTACCTGTCGTACGGAGGAAGAAATGATCGTCTGCCAGAAAGTCTAGACCGTCGATCCTAAAGGCTGTGTCAGTCTCGTAGGGCGTTTTTTTAGTTTCCGCCCCCAATTCACGATAGGGTCATAGGCTATAGTTTTGCTGACTCCTGAGCTATCGTTAGGCATCCTTCTGGGGCATAAATAAAAGTACTTATTTCAAGGTTGATTTCATCAAGTCGATTTTTATTAAATTTATATCTTGATTGTGTCTTGTTTTAGATATATACCTTTCATTCTAGTGATTGGCCTTGATAGCCTACCACTTGTTAATATTGGACAAGACATCGCCACTACTTCACGGTTCTGTAAACAAATTGTAACCAATCACTTACTGGTATTCAGCAATATTCCAAACACAACCCAAAATGTACAGTTTACCAGTCAAAACATCCTACGAATCCAATGACATTCCTATCCCGGACGACTTCTTAAAGTCGGAACCGCACGATGCGCAGCCTATCACTTTCAAAAAGATAGACTTTGCCGACACCGTGCTGCCAGAGTATAAAGGCTTGTACGCTGTGGTATTAGACCATGTCATCAGTCCATCGGAGTGCGCAAAGCTCATCAAACTGGCGGAAGCCAGTGTGCCTCCGAAGAATAAAAACAAAATCAACGGGTCACCTTGGGCACCTGCACTCGTCAACGTCGGCAGCGGCTACGAGGCCGAGGTGTTAGACTACCGTAACAGCGATCGCATCATATGGGATCAGCAGGAAATCGTCAACCGGCTCTGGGGACGCTTAGAACAAGTCCCGCAGATTAGGGAGGCTCTTCTCACGTCCGAGCAGCCAAAAGGAACCGTCTGGGACTTCCAGCGCTTGAACAAGCGCATGCGCTTCCTCAAATATGGCCAGGGTCAATTCTTTAGGCCGCATTGCGATGGCCCTTACGGCGAAACAGGGAAAGATGGGAAATCCGTTCTCACGCATCATACACTGCACTTGTATCTAAACGACTCGAAGCAGGAGGCTGGCGAAGCGGCTGACTTGGTCGGCGGTGCGACGTCGTTCCTGTCGGCAAACCAGAAGCGAAAGCTTAATGTAGACCCTAAGGCTGGTCGGGTCTTGATCTTTCAACATCAGCGATTGTATCATGCGGGAGACGATGTTTTGAACGGAGTCAAGTATACTATGAGGACGGATATCATGTATACGATCCGGGATTAGGCGACCAATCTTGATGCGGTCATCGTGAACACTAGCTAGAGCATCAACATATCCTTCATGTAGGTACTTATGGGATGCTCTGTCCGTAGTCAATACCAAACAATGCCTGAAAACTTGTATCTATTTCGTGCGATCGGATCTTCCTCTGGAATATTAGCTAGAAGTAGATTAGTCCAACGATGGTGGCTTATGCAATGATATTAAAGAAATGCCCTGTTTGTCTTTCAAACCAACAGGTGAATATTTCCCAAGGGCTATTTTAATTTGGCCTGCATAGTAGGTTTTAAAATACTTTGGGAGATTTTTGGGGATCGAAATGGTAACGAAAAAAAAGAAAAGGAAAAAGAAAAGGAAAAAAAAAGTGGTTGTCGCTGTTGAACCTGATCGCATTCATCCTTTCGAACTGTGGTGTGTTCACACAAATGGGAGGTGATGGTGACCAAGTTACAACCCTCCATGGTCTGAGCTTCTGGAAATGGGAAGGAAAGGGAGTCTTTACCATTAGACCATCTGCTGCACAGTGGGTTGCTTGCCGACGAAAATCTGGTTCGTTACTTAGGTATATAAGGTACTCGGTCGTAGTTTGATTCACTAGCGACGACGACCCCGCGAATGCCGGTTGCCCCACGCGCATATCTTTATCACGGCCATATCTCCTTGATACCTCGAATCACTTTACAATTCGCCTTATGTCCCAATTCACTCCAGCCCCGAGCTTGGCAATCCTTACTGCAGTACGCAGCGACGCCGCATCCCGTACACCGCATCAACGCCCGTCCCTCCCCCTCTCCCTCCTCTTTCCCACACGCCGCACACTTCTTCCCCTTCCCCGCCCCCTCAATCCCATCCAACACCGCCCCCAGCTCAAATACCTGATCCAAGCCCGCAGGCAGAATTCGGACGTTGGCCCCCTCTCCAGACGGCACGCGAACAATGGCCTGCTTCCCCTCACCGCGGTACGTGCGCGTCGCCCGCGGCACAACGAGCGTATGTCCCTTTCGGAAGCGCACGCTGCCTTCCCCCAAGCCCCGATGGTCGCCGTCCTCGAACGTTACGGCGAAGTCCACGCCGCTTCTATCGCGGACAATGACCGTGGGCTTGGTGATTGTCATGTTCTCTTTGATTTGCGCCAGGAGGAACCAGTCTGGCCCTGGCGCGGAGGAAGGGGGTGTAGATGAAGAGGGGAGTTCATGGAAGGAAGGGAAAAGGGCTGGGTTGGCGAACATGGGCATTTTAGATATAAATTCTATATTTTTAGAGTATATGTTTTGCATCTTCCCCTATTTCTTTTTTGGTATAACCAAAGTCAAAATTGTATAGAATTATCAAGTACCTGATTACCTAACTAATAATTATCGAGCTAGCTATGTTAGTTAACCAATGACATCGGATTATCTAAGCTAGTTTGGTACAATACATTCTTATAATTAGTTAACTAACTAACTATTGGATTAGTAAGCCTAAAAATAACATGGAAAAATTCTTTTCCTTACAATAATTCCATAAAAAGCTTTATTGTTTTATTCTAAAATTTTAATAATAATAATAATAACTTAAATTCTACAATTATAATTTTTTTTATATATTATATAACAATTAAAAGTCTCAATTATATCCTAATATAAATATATAATTAATATTAACCTAACCATACCATACAAATATACATTTAATATAATTTTAATTATATCTAATTAAACAATATCGTTTAAAAATATTATAAAAAAAAATCAATTATTTATATTTAATGATTAAAAAATATGGAATTAGGTTTTTATAATTTTAATTTATAATTTAAATATATAAAATTGGTTGAATTTAGAAAATATTAATTTAATAAAGAGATCTTTATTTTTTTTAACCTTTTGGCTAACATAATCAAATATCAAAGACTATAAAACCAACTCTAAAAACTCAAATAATCCATCAACCTTTAAAAAAGGTAAATAAAATAATATAATAAATACACTTAATAGTTCTACTATAAATACTTATTTTTATAATATAAGTTAATTTATATTAATTAAGAAATTCTATTATAATGAAGATATATAAATATATATATAAATTATAACTTTATACAATACTAAATATAACAAATTAACCCAATTCTCAAATTATATAATAAAAACCATATTAAAATCTTATTAAATATTAATTTTATTTTTAATTTAAAATATTTAAAAAAAATATATTACTTTTAAAAAAATCTTTAATATTAATTTTAATAAATATAAAATAAAAAAATATTATAAAAAAATAATAATATTATTTTTAAAATAATTTAAAAATTAAGAAGAATAGATTATTTCTTAAGAAATGGTTATATTATATAGAGTAAATAAGAAATTTATTATTATTATTAATTTATAAAAATAATTCTTAATTATTTTATAAATTATAATATTAATATTTTAAAAATAAATATTCATTTAAATAATAATAT
>MU623635.1:0-23892 GCA_025201765.1 Daldinia sp. FL1419 | reverse complement strand
TTTAATCTTTATTTATTAATTATTAATTTAAAAGTTTTTGGAATTATTAATTTATAAATAAATAATATTTTTAATATTAATATTATAGAATTCTTTACAACTAAAAATAAAATATTTAATAAAATTAATATTAAAGTATATTTTTAAAAGATATTAAATAAAAAAATAAAGGATTTTAATAATATTTATATTATAATTTATGATAATAATTATGGAATTTTAATTATTTAGAAAAGTTAAATTAAAAAATTTAAGTTATTAGATATTAAAGTTATGGATATAATTAGTAAGTTTGTGGAGTAAAGGGTTTGAAAAATTTATATTATTTTTATATATTAATTTAAAATAATTTTTAATTATTTAACTATTATTTAATATTAAAAATTAAAAATTAAAGAAATTAAAACTTTAAATATTAAAATTATTTAATAAATGAATAATAAAATTTATAAATTTAAATATATTAAATTAAATTCCTAAAATTTTTATTTATATATTTTTATTAACAGCTTATTTGCAAATAATAAGGATTTTAATTTATAAATTAAATATATCATTATTTTAAATAATAAAAAATTAATAGATTAAAATAACAAAATTAAAATTATTAATAATATAATCCATTAATTATTTATTAAATATAAACATATTATTTATAATATATTTATTAATAAAATATATAATATAATTTAAAGTTTTAATATAAAATATATTATATATTATATTATTAACATTATATTAAAACATCTTTTACTTCCTAAAACCCCTTTTGTTCTCTATACCAACTTATTTTTTTTATATTAATATTTAATATAAATAAATACTATTAACAAAAAGAAATTAATAATAAATCTTATAACTTTAAGGCAATTATATAAAAATAAAGAAATAAACAATATTTATTAGATTTACAGAACCTATAACCCAACTAATACTATAACAAAAACCTCCCCTAATAAAATTATAAAAACATTAATAAAAAATAATTAAATTAATTTGTATTTAAAAGGTTAAATAAAATAAAAAATTAATAATAATTCACAACCTACTACTTATAAAAAGAAGTAAAATAAATAATAATTATATACTACCAAACATCATAAACCCTTATAATAAATAAAAGAAATATTATATAATTAATATATTATATATATAAAAGTTCTCAACCTATCAAACTCAAAATAAATAATTCTTTTCTTTAAGATTTATAAATATACAAATCTTACTACATTATTTTACTTATTATTTGCTTTTATTATTATTTCTCTTAGACATACATTTAACCCAACATATATAAATGAAATTATAATAATATTATTTTTATATATTTTTTATTAGTGTTTAATTTTAATATAATAAGTAATTTTTAATTAAATTATTATATTATAAGTATAGTGATAATATATTTATATATTTTATATTATACTTATTTAACTTTTTTTATTAATTTAATTGGTATATTTTTTTATTAATTTTCTATTAAAGTTGTTAATAGTGTAATAAAGTGTAAATATTTATTAATAAAATTTTTGAAATAGTTTGTAGTGTTGATAAATATTTGTATTTTTATTGTGGTTTAAGATATAAGATGTTCCCAAATAGTTGTAACCTTAATTAAATTAATTTTAATATCTTATTCCAAAATAATAAAATTTAAGAATATGCCTTTTTATATAAATAAAAGATTTTTTTTATTATTAATAAATATATTGTAATTTATTAATTGTTAAAATATAAATGTTATTTGTTTATATAATTATTTTTTAATATTAATTTATATATAAATATTATTAAAAATACTTATTAATTATTCATAAAATTTATTCAAAATTTTATTAATAAATGTTTAAAATATTATTGGTGTGTTAGTTAATCTGAATAACATAATTATTTATTTAAATATTTTAAATAATATTATGAATATAATTTTCTTATAATCTTTTATATGAATATATAATTACTAAAAATTATTTTTTAAATTAATAAATGTTAAATAGATAAGGTACCATTATATACAATAATAAAAGTAAAGGTATTCGTATTAATTCAATAAAAAGTGGTTATTTTAAAAAAAAAATATATTTTAATTGGAAACCAAAATACGTAGAATTAAATATAAGATTAAAGTAGATCTATACCACCATAATCACATAACCAACATTCTTATACTAATAATTTTTTCTTTTTTCACAAAATTATATAACATCAACAAACATCAATTAAAATTATAATCTTAAATGTTTAAACGTATTAAGATTAATTTTTTTCATAATCCTCCTTTTATTCCTACTTACATTAAACTAATTATTAACCCTTTTATAAAATAATATAAATCCATATCCTAAAAAACGTTAGATTAATGTTCCAATAAAATAAATAATATTATAATATTATAAATTAATAATTGTTAAGGTTAATATCAACAATCCAAAATATTTCAAAATTAAATATATCTTATTAACAAAAATATTATCAAAAATATACAAAAATAACTAAAGAAAATCTATCAATAAATGAAAAACAAAGATTTACAAACTAATAGTTTAAGTTTTGTTCGAAAGTGTAACAATCAACTATTCTAAAATATATAACAATATATAATCCTATTTGACAATTCTTTCTTTTTCAAAAACTATATTCATTCGTTCGTTTATCAAATCAATTGAGGGAAATAATCAATATCATTCGTATTATTCAAATTCACTTAACCCAACCCTGTAATCTTAATATAAAACAGTTAATATTAATAAATATCATAAAGACTTTATTAATATTAAATTTTATTATTACATTAATTAAATTATTTTATCTATAAATCCATCATATATTATTAATTTCTTATTATTTATAAAACTATTAAAATAACATAATATCAATCATTAATCATTTTTCTTTCATTATTCCAAACTTAATAAAATATTCATAAAATAAAAATAAATTAATATATATAACTATAAATATTATAAGGAGTTGGAACTTATCAAATATAAATATTACCATTATCCCAATTATAATAATTATATTTATATTATATATTATAATATAGATTTCACTTATTAAAACACTTTAAATAACTTATTTATATTTTATAAAACTCCAATAAATTAAATTACTAATTATAATAAATAATTTATTTATTATAATTTTATTAATAATAAAAATTTTATAACTAATTTAAAAACTAAAATCCTTATTATTTACAAATAATCTATCAACAAATATAAAAATCTTTACCATAATAAAATCTAATTTAATATATCAAAATCTTTATGGTAAATTATTTAACTACCATTAAAAACATTTATTAAACTTATCAATTTTGGCTTTTTCAAATTCTTTATATTAAACTACTTACAAATTTGGTAAATAATTATATAGAGACTTTTCGGTTTTTGATTGTTTTTTTATAAAACCTTTATAAAAAATTATATAATTTAATTTATTAAAAATTTAATATTATAATAAACAATGGAGAGGCATTATATCGCGTGCGTAATAGTAATGTTGTTGGGAAGAGATAAAAGGGGTGATGTATGGATGGTGGACGGTTAGGTTTGTAGCCTGAATGAGCCTGCCTTGGAGACCATTATTATAAAGAAGAGGAGGAATAAAATAAAAATAAAAATTAAATTTAATGAAGTAGATATGATTGTAATATTAATTAATAAATTAATAAAAATGGTTAAATTTGAAATTAATAACCTAATAAAAGAAATAAAAGTAGAAATTAAAAAGATAATAAATATATAGAAAATATATATTAATATTATAATATTTATGAAATAAAAGTAATAATAAAATAATATTTCTGAATTAAATAAAATAAAGGAATTAATTAAAAAAATAATAAATGAAAAATTAAAATTAATAAATAATATTAAAAAGTTACAAAAATGGTTTTAAGTTATGGTTATTAAAAATGCAATTAAATTTTAAATTTTTACTATTATAATATTGGCCTATTTCTAACATAAAATTATGGTTAAAATAACAATGGAATTATAAGAAATATTGAAGAAAAACCCTGAAGAAATTGTATAAATTGTTAATAATGTAATTAATAAGGATGAGGTTATAGCAGCGCGTTGGTTCTACAATGGTAATATTATAATAATATTTTAACCCAAAGCTGAATAATATAAGAAGAATTAGGATTGGATTAAAAAGGCATTTAGTTAAGAAGTAACTGGAGCGAGTAAGGTCTTCACAGTGATAGCCAATATAATCACCGTAGCATACTGGAACGCAGGAGAAGGCCGTCAAATCATGTTTTAAGCCCTCGAAGATAAAGGGATACCGGACGTTATAGTTATTCAGGAACCTCACTTTAATAATGGAAGACCGGATTGCCCCCGGTCCGGTAACATTGACCTAACGAAGAACCGTGGGTTGTAAGCAAAAAGGAGAAAAATATGGTGTTGGGGGAGAGATTTTTCCCAAACCCTACAACTAATTTATTTGATATCCTTGATTCCATTATATGGTTGGAAAAACCCCAGAAAAATGAATTTAATATATTTAAAAGAATAAAATTGGAAGAAATAAAAGTAATTTTAGGAATAGTTAAATTATGGAAAGTTATTAATAAAGATTTATTATTAATAGGATTTTTTAAAATATATAGAAAATAATTATTTAAAATATTTATTATAATTATAATATAAAATTTTATATTTAAATATTATTTAAAGGTATTTTATAAAATTATAATAATAGTATTATTAAAGTCTAGAAAATTTAAAGAAGAAAAGAATTTTTTGGGTATTTATAGGTTAATATTTTTTTTAAGGATTATAGGTAAAGTAATTGAAAAGGTAATGGTAGATTGTATTATAAAAGTAATGGAATAATGTTGGTTATTTTTAGAAGGTTAAATGGGAAATAGATTAGTTAGATCTATGGAAATAATTATTAGGATAATAATAGAGGTTATATATATTATATGGTATGTTAATATTATAATATTATTTTTATAATTTGATATTTTGGGTATTTTTAATAATGTTATATTATAAAAATTTGTGTATATGTTATATTAAAAAAGATATTTAATATGGGTAATAAATTGGGTTAATAGTTTTATAGAAAAATAAGAAGTACAATTAATTTTTAATAGTGAAAAAGATAAGGCCCGTTTTTTTATTGTGGATGTTTTGTAAGGTTTTTTATTATTATTTATTATTATTTATTATTTATATAATTATTTTATATGAAGAGTTAGATTAAGAAGGCATTTTGGTTGTTGGTTTTGTGGATAATATGAATATATTGATAATAGGATATTCTATAGCCAAAAATTGTGTTAGGTTAGAATGAATGTATGGAATGTGCTTGGATTGGGTATAGAAATATGATATAATCTTTATAATATAAAAAAATAAATTTATATATTTTATAAAGATTTATTAAATATTAATTATGGAGATTAAATTAAATGGTATAATTATTAAGTTTAAGGAAAATATTAGGTTTTTTGGAATATAATTAAATAGGAAATTTAAATAAAATAAATATTTAAAAATAATTAAAATAAAGATGGAGAAATAATAGTATATCTTTTTTAAATTAGTGATATTAATATAGGGTTATAATATGGTTTAAATAAAAGAGATTTATATGAAAATAATATGGAGTGTAATAGTATATGGAGTAATGGTGTGATATATTTTAAATTAAAATTATAAAATAAAAGATATTATTAAAAAATTGGGTATTATTTAATTGGTTTGTTTATAAGAAATTAGTAATATATATAAAATAATAAAAATATTATAATTGAAAATAAAGTTAAATTATTCTTTAATATATCTTTATTTAAATATAATAGTAATAATAATTGAATTTTATATAAACAATGGAGGTTTTAATTTTAAAATTTAAGAAATAAAATAGAAAATTTAAAAATAAATGGAATTTTAAAGGTTTAGGAGATGGTAGGGTTTTTTTGTTATTATTTAAATATTAAATATATATATTATAAAAGTTAAGGTTAATTGGAATATTAAATAGAAAGAATGTTAATATTTTAAAAAAAAATTTTTAAATTATTGGATGGAAAGATGGGAATGATATAAGAAGGATATTATTATATTAATAATTTAATTACTATTTTTTGATATAAAGATTAATAATTAATATTTTAATTTATGGAAATATGAAATATTGATGTTATTATAGATATATATTAAGAAAATAGGATTGAAGGTCTTTTTATTTAGTAGAAAGATTTTTGGAATAAATATTTTTAAATATAAATATAATAAAAGAAAAATAATATAATATATAATTTTTAAATATCTTAAATATATTCTAATATAGATTTATTTTAAATGGAATTTAATTTTAAAAGCTTTTTTAATTAATATAGATTATGAAAGAATGTTATTTAATTTTGATGAAATCCTATTGATGACCTATTGGTTTTTTAAATAGGTTTAATTATTTATATATAAAATAATATTATAATTTATTTAATATAAATATTTTTAAAAATTTCAAATTAAATAAGAAAAATTTATAATTAAATAAAAAAATATAAATAATAATATATTAATAAAATCCTTTAAAAGGATTATATTTATTTAGAATTGTTTTATATTTATTTTAAATTGTATTTGTTAGAATTATTTTTTTCTGCGTTTATTTTCTTATTTTTTTTCTTATTTTTTTTGATTATATATATTAAGGAATTTTGTGTAAGGGTAAATATGTTTTTAAATAAAAGGTTGTATTTGTTAAGGTTTAAGTTTGGATATATTGGGAAATTGTTAAGGATTTGTAATAGATTATTATTGGAAAATGGTAGAATATTTAATGTTAATTGAATTTTTTAAGTAAAAGATTATTATAATAATAATATATAAAGATAATGTAGATTGTTAGGGATAAGGTGATATATATATATTTTTTTTTAGAATTAATTTCTTTATAAATTTTATATTATAATTAATAAATATTAATGGAATAAATATAAAGTGGGATTATATTATGGGATAATTACAGTATTAATAATATTAAAATAAATATTTTTTTTGAGATTGTTGGAATGTACGAGAGTTGTGGATTTAGTAAATAAGGGATTAAATATAATAAGAATAGTTATTAAATATTATTAATAATTTTTTAATAAGTTTTTTAAAAGTTTAAAAATTTTAAAAGAATTGTAATAAAGTTTTAACAATTAATTCCTGGAATTATGTTGGAAAGGTGTAGTTATATTCTTTATGCAGTTCTTTATTTTTAGTAAATAAATTATTTTTATAATATGTAATTATATTGGGATTGTAATTTTAATATAATATAATATTAAAATATTATATTAAATTTAAGATATTATAATAATTTTTAATAAAAAAATTAAAATATTTAAAAAAGGTTAATAATAAAATAATATTGGAAAAATAATAAAATATTTATAAATATATATATTTTTTTTTTATTTAATATAATATATATATAAAAATGAAATGGGTTTTTTGAAACAATATTGGATTATGAATGTAATGGGTATGGTAATATTATATTGTAATATTATAAAGTGTAAGTAAAGTATATAAAGAGGATTAAGGTTAGTTGAAAAGGGTTATAGGTTGGTAGTATTATTTTGAGCCATTTTGGAAAATAAATATAATATTGTGATATTAAAAAGAAGGTTATAAAAGTAAGAATGTGTGATGGTTTTTCATAGAGATATGAAATTATTTATATATATTTATACCTTGCATAGACTATATACACCCTGGTCCTCTTCCAGAATAATTTCTTTATGATATAATAATATTTTTATTGTTTATTGAAGAAAATAATAAAGCTATCTTAAACCTTATCGTCGCCCCACACCCGGGCTGCCACTATATTATTTTATATAGTTGGCATTATAATATATAAAATGTTTTTCTATATTAAGGTCTAATTATTTTTATTAAAAGGTAAATTTTAATAAGAATATAAGGTGAAACTAAAGTTATAATAATATAGTTTATTTGAATAGGTGGCGGGTAGGTTTTCTCCGGAACATGGTTCTTACCCGGAACAAATACCAAAAGATGGATTGGATACCTGTAATATATTCTAGGTAAATTGGGGTAGTAATAAATAAATAAATAAATAAATAAATATTAAACTACTTTATATATATCAAATATTACCTCAGATTAACAAATAAAAACAATATAAACACTATAGACTTATTATTATATATACTACTAAACAATATTATCCTTTCTATTCTAAATTAACATAATCTTTTTATTTTATTCTTTTTAACATAAATAAATATTATTATTATTATTAATTAAAATAATATAATTATTAAATATTAATAAAATATTTTTATTAAAATATAATTTAAATTTTACTTTAAATCCAACTTTCTTTATTTTATCCTCCTCCAATTTATTAAATACCTTATCCAATATTCTAAATATATTATCAATCTACATTCCAACCAAATTAAATTAATTAAATAATTTTAAAACCAAAAAACATAAATTATAAATTAATATAACTATAAAAAATTTCTTATAATAATACTTAAAATAAATTATTTATTAATATATACTAATTTTAATTACTCCATAAAACAATTTCATAATAACCATTACAATATCTTTAAAAAAATAATCTTTAAACTCTTTAAATAATATAATAATAATAATATAATTCAAATTAATATTTAATTAAATATATACTTACATAATATCACAAAACCATACAACCATTCCCTTAACTCACTACTATAAAAATAAAATAAATATAATAATAATTTATTAATTAAAATATTAAATTATAAATAATTATATAAATATTTCTTCTTTCCCTTCATTATTATAACCTTAAATAATAAATTATAATTTTTTATATAATTAATTAATACTTTTTCCTTTAATTTTATAAACAATTTATAACTTAAATAATTAAATATTCCCATATTTCATCTTATTATACTTCTTAAATAAAAATATTTTTTATTTAATAAATCCTTTAATTTCTTATATATCCACCATTTTAAATAATTAACCTAAAATAATAATCTTCTTTTTTTAATATAGTTATAATAATAATTTCATATTAATTATTTCCTTAAAAAATAAATAAATTATATTATAAAAATTTATTAATTAAAATTTATTCCTATTTCCAAAAAATTATCCTTATAATTGTTTTACCATAAATATTTTAATTTTAGAAATATATTCATTATTATTATTATATTTATAATTAAAATTTTCATTTATAAAATTTAAAATATAAATAAATTTATTATAAAGATATAATTTTATAACCATAATCTTAAAATTAATTAATTTTTTATTTATTTTAATAATATAAATTTTATTATTTTAAATAATTAATTTATGAAGGTTAATTTAGCCATTATTCTTATGGTAAATATATATTTTAAATTAGAAAAGTAGGTTTAATATATCCAATATATTTAATTTATTTTTTATATTTAAAACATTATTAATTTATTATTTAATTTTAAATTTATAAACTTTATTCATTACCTTTTTAATAATTATAATTTAAATAATAATAGAAAGAGAGGGTAATGAGTTGTTTATTAGTTTCAGATATATTTCAAATATAAATAACATTAATATTAAACCATTTAATTTTATTATATTATTAATAATTTTTATAACTATTTATAAAATATAATAAATATTAATTTAAATGCCTTAAAAATCTTTTAATATTATTTCATATATTTATTATAATAAGTTATAATATTATTTAACTTTTCCAATTAAATTATATATTTTAATAAATATTTTTTTAATAGATATTGAACCAGGGTAGTGTGATTAGGTAATAGGAGCTACCTTGAAGGACCCTGTTGACCCCCCCTCTTCTAAGGTTTATAGCTCTTTTGGATATAAATAGGTCTTCAGGAGTTATTTTCTTGCCTGATTAGTTGAAATCATATATAATTCTTTAGAGATTGCCTTTATAAAGTTTTATATGAATAATATACACTTTGGGCCTATAACCTTATTATATGTACTACCATTGTTGAGTAATCATTTACAGTAGTTATTCTACCTGATTATCCTATTATATTTTTTAGGATATAGTTACCTTGTATCTTTGAATTTATATAGCCTCTGGCTTGCTATGGGTTAATTAAAGTATAAGGCATATCCTATAAGAGCTATTAGAGCTCTTGTTTAGTGGCGACCACCATGGGACTTGAACCTGCAACTTTAGTCTTAGGAGGACTGATATTTATTAGGATTGTTATTATTAGGACTGATATCTATTAAGATTAACAATTATAAAGATTGAAAATATATTATTAATATTATTTATATTGCCTTAATTAAGATTGCTATTATTTAATCAATATAAATACAACCTTAGGATAAAGCTTGAAAGAATGAGGAATAAAGGAAGTTAATTTAACTTTAAAACCTTAAAATAACCTTAATACATCCAAACCCTTATATAGTTAACATTGGAAAATCCTAATATAAAAAGTAATTAAGAATTGCCTGATCAGATGATATATATATCAGGGAAGCATTTTATAGTAATTTAGAAATCTGAAATATTGAAAATGGAATAGATATAAATTTTTAATATAATACAAACAGAGCTTATATAAGGACCCACATTAGAGTTACAGAGATCTACAGAGATTTACAGGGTTTACAATTAAGGTTACAAAGATTATAGAGATTTACAAAATTTACGAAAAGAGTATAGCCATGGAATTTAAGTTGTTTTCGGAGTATGTATCCATGAAAACAAAGCTGATCAAACAATTAAATGTAAGTGTTAAAAGTATTGGAATTATTATATAAATTTATAGCAATTATTATAAAATTAATAGTTAAATAATAATATTTATAAAGATCCACAAAGAATACCATATAATTTCAGAATTAACTCTTATTAACTTAATTAGCTTATTTATATGAAAAGGATGGAGTGTGTTTAAAGCTATTGTTTTTTTGATATTTACAATTTTTTTAAAAGTTTTTGAAACAATATAGAATAGAACCGAAACCTTGTAATCAAAAGCCAAAAACATATAATTAAGAGCCAAAATCGCTACAGTCTACTTGGAAAGTGAGTTAATTACAGCTAAAATTTATCGCTCCATAAGATGTACCCCTCAGAAAGAGGTACCACCACCACCCCCCTATACACCACCTATCCATACCATGCCCTCAGAACAGCAGCCAGTTGAACAAACCCATGATATTCCATCTGATCAATACGATCTAAGCACATTACTGCCCTCTAAAGCACCCCTATTAGCACCTTTATTAATACCCCTCATAACCATTATATAATAAGATCCTCCTATTGTCAAATTACCTAACACAAATCAAGATATACCATCTACACAACTGATCAACACAGCACCTATCATCGTACAACAAGAGCAGCCAGATTCAATCATTATAGGATACATACTAAGAGAGCCTATACCTATTGTTCAAGATCCAATAATAACTTTTATACCTATAAATGTACCTAATTAGGATAAAGGCACTTATTTAATTATTATATATTAGTTAGTTTTATTTAAATCTAGTTGTTACCCTTATTATTTATTTAATGGATTGGAAATGATATAATAGTTTAAAAATATATAATATATTTTTTAATATTATAGAATAATTAAGAATAATATAATTACTAATATATTATATTGAATAATTAATAAGAATATTAAAAGATAGGTTAAAATTATTATTTATAAAGTTATTATTTGGAATTAAACTTGTGTTTAATTGAAGTTTGAATTTATATCATATAATTTTAAAAGGTTTAAGTTTATATGAAAGAGGTTTGGAGATCTTGGTAAAGGTCCTACTTTATTTGATACTATTGAGGTTATTGATCTGATCAGAAATTATGTTGTAATTTTTAAAGAAGCTGAGGAAGCAAAGGAAGTTGTTTACCCTAATAACTATGTGTATAATATCTTTAAAAGGATTAGCCTAGAAGTTATAGAAAAAGTATTGTGTAAAGAATAAGTATTGATTAAAGTGATTAATAATTATTTATTTATTTATTTTTGAAAAGTTATTAAGAGATGGGTTAAGAATAAATTATATATTAAGAATTATTATGAAACGCATAATTAGATGAAAAGAGAGTTTATTGGAGTCTATTACAATAGTCATGATCCAGACTAAAAATGAAATATTAGGCCAAAATTTTTTTATTTTTTTTTATTTGTTATTTTGGGTTTTCTATTTTTATTTATTTTTTGAATTTATATACACAAATGATCAGACTGTTGATCAGTTTGATACAGTAATATTTTGATATTATTATCTTTTTTTTTATACCTAAGACAAAAGTATTCTTCTTACCAATTTCTGATTATTATATTTATTTATAATTAAGGAGTTTTTTTTAGTTATATCCCTGTGAAAGGGAAGGAAATAATTAGCTTATATATAAAGGAATTTAAATTTTAAAACTTAAAAATTACACTTTTTTATAATAAATAAATAATTATTACAATTATTTTTATTAGGAAGAATATAGTAATTAAAAAATAGCCATATATTAATATAACTTTTAGAATTAGATGATTGGAAGTATTTTTTATAGAGTTTATAAGGAATTTTATTTAAAAAACCAAAAATTTATATTATTAAACCTCTTATACAACAAGAATTGGTTAAAATTTTAATTATATATTTATTAATAGAATTATTTTTATAAATATTAACATATATAAAAAATAATATTTATTTAAATGATTATAATAATATTATATTAAAATAATAGGGATAATAAGGATTATTCTTCCAAAAGTCAATATTAATAATTTTTTATCAAATATAACAATTAATTATAATATTGCCAAGGACTTCAAATTCCATCATATTAAATATTTAAATATTCTAATCAATCAGGAATCACTTAAACTACTTTAAAAAATCATTTACAAAATAATAAAAATCAAGGAGAGGACCATTGATATAAACAATTGATTTCCAATATTTCTTAAATTTATCCATATTGTTAACTTAATTGAATTATATTGTAAAAGCACGATCAAATATTGGAACAGCAATAAAAACAAACTAATTATTTAAATCATCATTATTACAACTATTCAGAATATTAGTTATAAACAATATCATTAATGATATAGAATTGTTACTTAAAGAGCTTAAATTTATTAGCTTAAATTAAGAAAATATTTTAAACTAACTTAATATTTAAATTTATTAATTAATATTTAATTAAATATAATAAAACATTTTGGAATAAATAAGTTAAAAGGTTGAAAAATAAATCTTAAAAAGAAGAGGAAAGAAAAAGAAAAAAAGAGGAAGAATAAAAGTTATGATATTAAACTATGGTGTATTGAGATGAGAGATGCTATTCATAATTAGTGTAATTAAATTACTAAAGAATGCTACTTAATATTCATATACAAATTCAAAACATACACATTATATAAAAATCGCAATTATAACTAATAAATATTTATTGATTTAAGTAGTGATGATTATAAAATTGGAATATAAAAAACTATTAATTTATTTTTTTACTGCTAGTATTTTTTCACCTCTACAATATTCTTTTCTTTTTTATAATATAAGTTATATCTTCTATAAACTTATATTTTACCTAATCAAATCAAAGCAATTCATACAATACATATTTTATATTAATATTATTATTAGTTATTGATGTTAGTTTAATAGTACCTTGTAGTGTTAAATTATTTAGTTAACAATATGGTTAGTTTATTAGTCTTAAATATTTATAATAAAGTAATTAGATTGTTATAGATTTTTATAGATATTATTTATCTGATTAAATATGGTGAATTAGTTGATTATAAGAATCTGTTTCTTTGGTTAGATATAAGTACTAAAAAGATTTAAGGCCTTATATTTATATTTAATTATTTTGTTAAAAATGTTACAATATTATTAAAGATTAATATAAATTATTGACAAAATAATTTATTATTAATATTAATATAAACCTTATAATTATATATTAAAAAACAATAATTTAATAATTCTTATATTATAATTTTTTAGGAGCTAATTATACATAATATATTTGATTAAGGAATTTTTTACAAAAAGGAATTAGTATAGATTTTAAGGTATAATTTTAAAGGAGGTTTTAGTTTATCAATATTTAAGGCTATATAATAAAGGGTTTAAATATTATTTTTATTAATATATATTAATTTATTTAATTTAAAATATATATAAATAATAAAGGTACATAATTAAAATTATTTTTTTTTTATAGTTTATATATTTAAAAAATATTATTTATAAATTTTTAATTTAATTTGTTAGGGATTAGAGTAATGAGTTAATTATATTAAAAAATAGATGATAATAATATTTTAAAAATTAGGAAAGCTTATTTTTAAGGAATTATATAACATATTTATAGTTATTTAGAGAAATAATTAGATTTATGGATTTTAATATGTTTATACATTATATATGATTAAGTGTAAGCCAAAAGAGCTAGTTGCTACAGCCAAAAATAATAGTAACTATTACAAAAAGCTTAATAATTATATGAGGTCATTAACCGAATTAGCAGCAATTCAAGTGATCAACAATCCAGCACCAGTACCAGCAGCTATCAAGACCTTTGAGCCGATTAAGAGTGAACCACCACCAAAGCAAGTATTGTAAGATAAGATGCCTAAAGCTATTCATTTACCTAAAAACAAACCAATCAAGATATATAATATAAAATAAAGTAATAAATATGTGTTAGAATTAATTTAAAACAATATTTTAAGAAATTTATAATTAAATAATTGTATAACATATGGACTATAGTGAATTATTTACTTCGAAAGATAAGGACCTAATTTATATATATAGCTTAAAGAGATACCAACAAAATCAATTATTAGGCCGCAGCTAAACATACCATTAGATTAGCCAAAATAGGAAATATTCGAATAAACTTTTAAACATATATAACTTAAAGACAATAATCAATTAGTTAAACAAGCATACGAACAAAACCAAAAAGCACTAAATAAAGCTACGAAATACTCAAAGCAAAACAACGATTAAAAAATTTAGGGAGCTTAGATTTTCTTTCTTTTTCTTCTTTTAATTTATATAATATTTAATTAATTTAATTATAGCTTAATTATATAATTTTTTTAATTTTTTTATTAAAATTAACTTATTAAAGGTTTAATATTATTAATTTTAAGGAACTTTAAATCAAAATAATATAATTAAATAATAAAAACTACTTTAAAAAACCTTATTAACCCCCTTTCTTCTAAAATTTATAACTCTTTTAAATATAAATAAGTCTTTAAGAATTATTTTCTTATCTAATTAATTAAAATTATATATAGTTCTTCAAAAATCACCTTTATAAAGCTTCATATAAATAATATACACTTTAAGCCTATAACCTCATTATATGCACTACCATTACTAAGCAATCATTTACAGCAACTATTCTACCTAATCATCCTATTATATTCCTTAAAATATAATCACCTTATATCCTTAAGTTTATACAGCCTCTAGCTTACTATGGGTTAATTGAAATATAGGGCATATCCTACAGGAGCTATTAGAGCTCCTATTCAATATTAATAATATTTTTACATTTAAAATAAATTTATTAATTATAAAATTAATATTAATATTAAATATTAGATTATTAGGTAATCCAAAATAATTATTAATTTATATTATTTTTAATATATTTTATATATGTTTTATTATTATATTTTTAAAGAATTTTATTATTTAAAATAATATAATTTTATTAATGGTATAAAGGATTAATTTACTTTTAATATATATTATATTAATATAGATATTATGATTAAAATTAATGTTATTTTTTATAATAAATTTAAATTATCCTAATATATTACTATGCATTTAACATTGATAATAGTATTTATTAATTTTCTTAATAATTATTTAATTTAATTTATTATATTTAATTTTTATAAAAATGTAATAAAATTAATTTACAATTAAATAATTAAAACATTTATATATTTATTATAATTCTTTTTTAATCAAATAATAATATGTAATTATTTATTTTTTATTATCAAATAAAAACCATAGGTATCCCCATTTTTAAATAATAAGGTAATATTTATTTTTATAAATAAATATATTTTTAATATTATTTAGAAAAATTCTTAAATAATTTATATTATAAAGATATAATAAAAATAATATATTATAAAATATAATATAAAATTAGATAATTTCAAATAGGGTAAATATATTAATAATATTAAAATTCCTTTACTCTAAATAATTACCAAATTATATAATATATATTTTTATTATAAATATATTTATTTTAATATTAAAATATATATATTATAATATTTTTATTTACATTTCACTTCCTAATAATATTCCAATTACTTTAATATTAGGTAAAATGCCTTAAAATATATAAGAATATCAATTTTTAAAATAAAATATAAAAAAAGAACCTAAAACTACATCTAAAAAATGCTTATAATTATTATTAAAGATATTTATTATAATAAACACATAAAAAATCACTTAATTTACAAAAATATTAATAATTTGGGAACCATCAACTTCACCATAACCTATAAAATATTATATAATTAATAATTAAACCTAATTATTATCATTATATTTATCATTAATATATTATATATATTATATATTAAAATTATTATTATTATTATTATTATTATTATTATTATTATAATTAATATTAATTTTTTTATAATTAATAAAAAAAATTATAAAATCCTCTTCAATATCTCCTATTTTTTATTCCTATATATATTAACACCATTTATTACATTTATTATATTATTCATATATAAAATATTTAATAAATTAATAACTTAATTTATTATAAATAAAACATTTCTTTTTTCCATTCCCATTATTAAAATATTTTTAATTATTAAAACATTTATTTTTACCTCAATTTATTTAATAAGATTTTTAATTATTTTAATAAATTTAATCAATATAATAATAATCACTTTTCATTTTATATTTATTAAGAAAATTCCAATATATATTACCTACCATTATTCAAAAATCAGCACAAACATTCTCAAATATATTGGATTATTAAAAAAAAACAGATAAAAATACTAAATATCCCTATATAATATGGTATAAACCTTCTTTAAAATAAACTTCCTCAATATAATTAATTAATAAATTTTTATAAATATATTATATTTAAATGATTAATATTTCAAAACATTTAAATAAAGTTTTTTTAAGATTATTCCATATAATACTCTTAATTATTATATTCTTCTATTTGAACATATACATCTAAAGATTCTTATTAATATAAAAAAAACTATATATTTTATTAACCATTATATTAAAATCAAAACCTTATTACACAAAATATTTATAAAAAAATTCCAAAACTACTCCTTTTAATATTATATCATAAATATTAATATATAAGTTAGGTTTAATTCCAAACTTATAATAACAAAATAAAAAAATTTAAATTTATTTATTTAATATTTTATACTTCTTACCTCCAAACTTAAAATCATTATTAGGGTATAACTTAACTAATAAATTAAAAAATTAAGATCCTTATATCACTAATTACTCTTCCTATCCATAAATAAATAATCTTATAATAAACCATTATATTATTCCTAATTAAACCTCCATATTACCCATATATTAACCCTGTTATACAAAATTATTCATCAAGAATATCTAGACTAATTAATATTAAAAAACTATTTAAACTTATTAAAATACTTAAAATACTTAAAAAATTACTTATTATTATACCAAAAATATTAATTACTATAATACTTAAAGAACTTATAAAACCTATTAAGATACTAAAACTAACTAAAATGCTGAAATTAATTAGAATACTAGAACTAATTAAGATACTTAAAAGACTAATTAAAGATTCATAAATTACGTCAAATAAGGTTGTATAACTACAACTAAAAACTACAATACTAATATCACCATCACTAACTCTATTTTAATTACAACAACCTCTACCATAACTTCCAATAAATATAAATATATTAGATTAATTAAAGACTTAAATTTAAAGAAATAAATTCTTAACAAATCATTCATTTCATCTTAAAAGAATTCAAAAAATAACTTTATATTAATAATAATTATAAATATATATAAGTTATTTTATATTATTCTAATAAAAATACTATAGAATTTAAAGTATTCCTTAACTCTAATATATAACAAACATCAAATCTTAATAAAATAAATTAAAATCCAACCATAAAAATCATTTTTAAAAATATATTACAAACCTTCATCAATTATATTTTTATTATAATCTATCATATTTTCAATTATATATATATTAACTTAGACTATTAAAACAACTATCACATCAATAATATCAAAATTAATACCTAACTATTTATCATTAATATACTTCAACCAAAACTCCTTTACTAATTTAATCATATTAATTACTAATTATAACAAATCTAAAAAAAATAAATAAAATATAATACTATAATTAAGATAATAAAAATACTAATTATTATAATAAAAGAATAATAAAAAAAAAATAAATAAATATATTATTATAAAAAAAAATTATATTAATTTTATTTTATAAAATTATTTTATAAAATGTTAAATTATTTTTTCTTTAAATATTAAACTTTTAAATAATAACAATTATAATTATAATATATAAAATTTTTTAGGTAAAATTAGAAAAAAAATTTAAATAAAGTTTAAAATTTATTGATAAAATAAAAATATAATGCAATTTTTAATGTTATTACCTTCTCTCAACATATTATAATATTATAATAAATATAAATATATATTATAAATATAAATATATAATAGATATATAATAGTTTAATTAATACAAATTTCTCCAAAACTATTTTACCAATAAAGGAAACCTTAATATTACTTATTTATATATAATAAATATATATTTCAGATTGTAGATTCAGTATTAAAATTGTTTCTACCTTCTAAAAATCCTAAATTAACATAAATTACTCCCAAAATTATATACAATAACATAAAATTCCAGGCTTAAAACCATACACTAAAACATGAAATCTTAAGGTTGTTTACTTTTTTTTATTAGGATTCAATATTAAAATTATTTTTTCCTTTTCAAATATTTAATTAATTTATAATCAATTTATCATTAATTACTAATTAATATTAAATAAATAAAATACCATTATATACAATAATAAAAATAAAGATATTTATATTAATTCAATAAAAAGTAATTATTTTAAAAAAAAACATATTTTAATCGGAAATCAAAATATATAGAACTAAATACAAGATTAAAATAGGTCTATACCACCATGGTCACATGACCAACATTCCTACAATAAATATTATTTATTTATGGTTTGTTATTTTTTATATTTAATTTTAAAAATTAGATAATGGATAAACATTTTTTTTAATTTATTTATTTATTTTATAATAGTTATAATAAAAGTGTTAAATTATATTTGGATTATTTTTCTTTAATATTATTATTTAATTTAAAACCTTTTTGGATATTAAAAGAAATGGAGATACCTATGGATTTTTATTTTAATATATAATTTTACCTTTATATTTTTTAATAAATTCTTATAAGGTTTGTTTTTATTAGGGATTATATTATTATAAAAGTAATTTAATTGATGGATTATTGTTTATATTGATTTTATGTTTTGTTTTAATTTAGATATTTGTATAGTATTTTAATAAATTAAATAATATTACAAATTTAATTTTATATTTTTATAAGTATGTTTGGATTTTGGGATTATTTATCAATATATTTTTATGTTATTTAATGTGTTTAGGTATATTATCTATCTTGTATATAATTTTTATTATGGTGTAAATTGAAAGATTTTATATAAATTTAATAATTAGCTTATTTTTGTATTTTGTAAATTTTAAGGATTGGTCCTAATGTGGTTTATTATAAAGGATACTTTATTTATGGAAGATTTCTTTATTGATAATAAGATTGTTGGAGAATGTATTGTTGGGTATAATATTTGTTAAAATAGTAAAAATGGTATTATAATTATTTCTAATTTTAAATTTATTATATATAATAATGTTATATAAGATATTGTTGGTAGGTACATACGTAAGATAAAAGCAAAATAATAATAAAACAAATAATAATAGGGGTAAGACTGATGTATTGTAATTGTTTGAAGAAGAAAGTTATTTTAAGAGAGATAGGTAAGAAATTTATTTTTATATAATAATAGATATATAAGTATTTCTTAAGGATTATATGCTAGACTAAAAATATAAGTCATATAACTACCACTTATTCTATTTTCTTTTTGCAATTATATTATGAATTTAATATTTAATTTTTGTTTTATTTATCCTTTTAATTATAGGTTAATTTGGTTATTCTTTATTAACATTTGTATGGCCTTATTTGAGGATACCTTTATTATAATGTTTGTAAAATTATATATACTATAGATTTATTAAATATTGTTAATTTCCTAATTTTTATATAATTATTATAAGATTATTAAATTAATTATTAATCTTTTTTCGTTAATATTGCTTATTTGAATAAAACATTAATATAAGGAAAATAAGTTAATATATAGGATTAATAGAGCCTTAGGTAATGAAAAAATGTTTTAAGATAATATTAATTATATAATGGACAATATATCTAATATTGAAGTTTTAGATTATTTTATAGATTTTGTTAATGAGTATATTCTGGATGATATGTTTATACTTAATAAATAATTAATAAATAATATTATTAATAATTTAAACTTTATTATTTTGATTAATTAATTCTTTATTACCTAATATAATGATATAATTGATTTATAAATTTAAGTTTTTATTATTTATAAATAAGTTATTAATAAAAATATATAAACATAAATTTTAAAAATCCAAATTAATATAGTTAAATCCTTATATTTAATTATTTATTTATTATTTAATTTAGGTATTAAAGGCTTTTATTTCTTTAAGGCCCAGTTTCAAATATTAAGCCATTATTGAATAGTTAAAGGCTATTTTAAGTTAATAAATAGAGGAAATATATGTTTTTTATATTTATTATTTAATAAATTTCTTGATTATATTTAATAATTTTATATTTAATTGTTTAAATTTTTCAATTTATCCTTTTTATATAATGGTTATATTATAATTTTTTTTGTAAATAATAAGGTGCGAATTGTTAAAATCTTTAATTCCAGTGTTTAATATCTTCTAAGGATATATTTTAATCCTGGCTTTGGTAAGTGCCTTATCTTCTATTATCAAGAATTTTATAATGTTAATATTTAAGGTATTATTTATTTAAAAGTTTATAATTTTAAATGAAATTATATTTATTATTAATAAATATAAATTAAATATTAATAATTTTATATTAAATTCTTATTAATAATAATATGAATAAATTTCAAATTAATATGTTTTTAATTTAATTAAATTATATAATAATTTGATAATATATAATAACATTCTTTTAAAATATTTACTTTTTAATTTTATTAATAATTATATAAATATTATTTATTATAATTTTTATGCCCTAATATTGGAAAATTGGAATTAAGGTTAGAATAAGGTGTTAACTTGCTTTTTAAATAGTAGGGGCATATATTATAATGAATTCTTTATTAGGGTTATTATAATTTTAAATAATAAATTTTAATTTTTTATAAGGTATTAATATATTTTTTTTCTTTATTTTATAAATTATTTATAATTTAAAGATTGTTATTCTTTAATAAATTAATATATCATATATTTTAGGTTGTAGGATTCTTTTATTAAATAATATATTAAATTTTTTTATATTTAATATTTTATATAATTTTTTTATAATAATAATTTTTCTTATTATATATAATTAAAATATTAAAATTAAATTATTTTATTCTTTATTATTAAAATATTAAATATTAATATATAAAAGATTATTAATATATATAAGATTTTTTTTTAAAATTATTTTATAATTATTTAGGTTAAATATGGGTTTGGATAGTTATATTTAGAGTTCCTTAGTAAGTATTAAGTTATCCTTAAGTTAAGTTTAAAATTTAACGTAAAAATTCCAAAATGTAAATATTCTTCTGGATATGTTAAATACTATAATAACATCTTTATTAATAATTGTAATAATTTTATAAAAGCCTTTTTATCCACCCTTTTCTTAATAAATAAAAATTTTATTATTAATGGATAATAATATAAATAATATTTTTATAATATTAGGACCATTATAAATATTAAGTATATCTTAAATAGAATATTATAATTTAATCTTTTTAATTTTAATTATAACTTTCTATATTATTAAGACATAATAAATTTGGGTAGATATAAGTAATAAATTTATATTAATTTAAGAATAAATTCCAAAGATAAATAATGTAAGAACCAATTTGTTAAGATTAATTATATTATTAATTACCTTTATAATTATTTATAATTGTGATATTTTTAAATTAAAATTTTAAAATTTATTTGTAATTATTTTATAAATTTAATAAATTAAATTATAATATCCTTTTACTTTATTAATAGATTAATATACTTTAATTAATATTTAATGATATATAATTTTAATAATATGTATTTTATTTCAGAATTTCAGGTTATTAAAATTTATTCTTACATTATAAGAAATAATATTTAAAAGGTTAAAATAAATATTAATCTAATATTTTTTTAATATTTTTTATATTTTTTTGATTATAATGTCTTTTATAAATTATATTATTTAAAAATTAATAATAATATTAATTATATATAAAATTAATTATTCTTCTAAATATATAATATTAATAATTATTTTATAATTAAAATTTATATTAGAATTTTTAAAAATAAACTTAAATTTTTATAAATCTTTACCCTTAATTTAACAATAGTGATAAAATTTATTAATTTTTTTAAAATTATTTATATTAATATTATATTTAGTTTTATCTAAGAAATTATAAAGCTTCTTAATTATAAAATAATTGAAATGGATATGTAAACATTATAATTTTATTTTTATAAAATAAATAATATTATTTAAATAAAATTATAAATATTCTTATTTTTATTTTATATTAATTATTACATTATTTTTATATATTAATTAATTAATAATGTTGTTAAGATATATTTTTAAATAATTTATATCCTTAATTGAAAAAAAGAATAATATATTTAACTCTATAATATAGAAATTTATATTATTAAATAAGATATTAATTATGATTATATTTAATAATTTAATAAGGGATTTATTTTTAAATCTAATATTAGTTTTTTTAGTATATATATAATTTATCTTAAATTTCTAATTAAGATATTTATTAATGAAGGTAAGGTATTATCTTTTGTCTATTATTGAGATATAAGTAATTTTAATATTTAATATAATTTTTTAAAATATAATTTTTATATATTAATTTAAAATAAAAATAGTATTAATCTTTTTGATTATTAAGGGAATAAAAGTTATAATGTAGTGGTAGAATGTTTAATTAAATAGGTAGGTTATTATTATAAATTATATATCTTTATTATTTTTTAATTTTAGGGTTATATTATAGATATTATTATTTTTTTATTTTAAACTTTAATTTTTAAATCTTTCATAATTTATTAAAAAAATTATATAATTCTTTTTAAATATGTTATATTTAATTTTCCAATTTTTTTTACTTTTTTTACAATTGATTTCTAAATATTTAATAAATTAATAACCTTTTTTTTTATATATCTAATATTTATATTTTTAAGTTTTTTTAGATTATTTAGAGATATATTTTTTATTTTTATTATTTTTATAATATTTTTTATTAATATAATTATTATAAATTTTTTTATTATTATTTTTATTAATATTATTAATTAT
>MU623634.1:0-23995 GCA_025201765.1 Daldinia sp. FL1419 | reverse complement strand
TATAAGAATATAATAGAATCAATTTGTAATTGAATGATTAAAATATCTATATATCTATCATAATCTTTCTTTAATTAAATGATAATATATGATTATTTATTTTTTATTGTTAAATAAAAATTATAGGTATTTTTATTTTTAAATAATAAGGTAATATTTATTTTTATAAATAAGCATATTTTTAATATTATTTAAAAAGATTTTTAAATAATTTATATTATAAAGATATAATAAGAATGATATATTATAAAGTATAATATAAAATTGGATAGTTTTAAATGGGGTAAATATATTAATAATATTAAGATTTCCTTATTCTAAATAATTATTAAATTATATAATATATATTTCTATTATAAATATATTTATTTTAATATTAAAATACATATATTGTAAGGTTTTTATTTATATTTTATTTTTTAATAATATTCTGGCTGTTCTGGTGTTAGGTAAAATATTTTAAAATGTATAAGAATATTGATTTTTAAGGTAAAATATAGAAGGGGGATTTAAAATTATATCTGAAAAATGTTTATAATTATTATTAAAAATATTTATTATAATAAACATATAAAAAATTATTTAATTTATAAAGATATTAATAATCTAAGAATTATTAATTTTATTATAATTTATAAAATATTACATAATTAATAATTAAACCTAATTATTATTATTATATTTATTATTAATATATTATATATACTATATATTAAAATTATTATTATTACTATTATTATTATTATTATTATTATTATAATTAATATTAATTTTTTTATAATTGATAAAGAAGGTTGTAAAATTCTTTTTAATATTTCCTATTTTTTATTTTTATATATATTAATACCATTTATTATATTTATTATATTATTTATATATAAAATATTTAATAAATTAATAATTTAATTTATTATAAATAAAATATTTTTTTTATTTTTATTATTAAAATGTTTTTAATTGTTGAAATATTTATTTTTATTTTGATTTATTTAATAGGATTTTTGGTTGTTCTAATAAATTTAATTGATATAATAATGATTATTTTTTATTTTGTATTTGTTAAAGAAATTTTAATATATATTATTTATTATTATTTAAAAATTGGTATAAATGTTTTTAAATGTATTGGATTGTTGAAGGAAGATGGGTAAGAATGTTGGATATTTTTGTATAATATGGTATAGGTCTTTTTTGAGGTGGATTTCTTTAATATAATTAATTAATAAACCTTTATAAATATATTATATTTAAATGATTAATATTTTAAAACATTTAAATAAAATTTTTCCAAGATTATTTTATATAATATTTTTAATTATTATATTTTTTTATTTAAATATATATATTTAAAAATTTTTATTAATATGGAAAAAATTATATATTTTATTAATTATTATATTAAAATTAAAATTTTATTATATAAAATATTTATGAAAGAATTTTAAAATTATTCTTTTTAATATAATATTATAAATATTAGTATATAAATTGGGTTTAATTCTGAATTTGTAGTAATGAAATAAGAAGATTTAAATTTGTTTATTTAATATTTTATATTTTTTGCCTCTAAATTTAAGGTTATTATTAAGGTATAATTTAATTAATAAATTAAGAAATTGAAATCCTTATATTATTAATTATTTTTCTTATTTATAAATAAATAATCCTATAATAAATTATTATATTATTTCTAATTAA
This sequence comes from Daldinia sp. FL1419, assembly GCA_025201765.1. Classification (NCBI taxonomy): domain Eukaryota; kingdom Fungi; phylum Ascomycota; class Sordariomycetes; order Xylariales; family Hypoxylaceae; genus Daldinia; species Daldinia sp. FL1419. Next base: position 22,297 of record MU623634.1, on the reverse strand, counting down.
ATTTTTATATTATTTATATATTAACCTTATTATATAAAATTATTTATTAGGAATATTTAAGTTAATTAATATTAAAAGATTATTTAAACTTACTAAAATACTTAAAATGCTTAAAAGATTACTTATTATTATTATAAAGGAATTGGTTATTATGGTATTTAAGGAATTTATGGAATTTGTTAAGATATTAGAATTAGTTAAGATATTGGAATTAATTGGGGTATTAGAATTAATTAGGGTATTAAAATTGGTTAAGGTGTTTAAGGGACTAATTAAAGGTTTATAAATTGTATTAAATAAGGTTATATAATTATAATTAGAAATTACAATATTAATATTGTTATTATTAACTCTATTTTAATTGTAATAGCTTTTATTATAGCTTTTAATAAATATAAGTATATTAAATTAATTAGAGATTTAAATTTAAAAAGGTAGATTTTTAGTAAATTATTTATTTTATTTTAAAAAAATTTAGGAAATAAATCTACATTAACAATAACTATAAGTATATATAAATTATTTTATATTATTTTAATAAAAATACTATAAAATTTAAGGTATTCCTTAATTTTAATATATAATGGATATTAAATTTTAATAAAATAGGTTAAAATCCATTTATAAAAATCATTTTTGAAAATATGTTACAAATTTTTATTAATTATATTTTTATTGTAATTTATTATATTTTTAATTATATATATATTAATTTAGGTTATTAAAATAACTATTATATTATTTATATTAAAATTGATATTTCATTATTTATTATTAATATACTTTAATTAAAATTTTTTTTGTTAATTTAATTATATTAAATATTAATTATAATAAATTTAAAAAGAATAAGTAAAGTATAATATTATAATTAGGATAATAAAAATATTAATTGTTATAATGAAAGAGTGGTGAAAAAAATAGGTAAATATATTATTATAAAAAGAAATTATACTAATTTTATTTTATAAAATTATTTTATAAGGTGTTGAATTATTCTTTCCTCAGGTACTAAATTTTTAGGTAATAATAATTGTAATTATAATATGTAAAACTTTTTAGGTAAAGTTTAAAGTTTATTGGTAGGGTAGAAATATAATGCAATTTTTGGTGTTATTGCCTTCTTTTAGTATGTTATAATATTGTAATAAATATAAACGTATATTATAAATATAAATATATAATAGATATATATTAATTTAATTAATATAAATTTCCCCAAAATTATTTTATCAATAAAGGAAATCTTAATATTATTTATTTATATATAATAAATATGTATTTTGGATTATAAATTTAATATTAAAGTTGTTTCTACTTTCCAGAAATCCTAAATTAACACGAATTATTTCCAAAACCATACACAATAATATGAAATTTCAGGTTTAAAATTATACATTAAAGCATAAAATCTTAAGGTTGTTCACCTCTTCTCGTTAAAATTTAGCGTTAAAGCTATTTCCTTCTTTTTAGGTACCTAATTAATTTATAATCAATTTATTATCAATTACTAATCAATATTAAATAAATAAGGTACCATTATATACAATAATAAAAATAAAGATATTTATATCAATTTAATAAAAAATAATATATCTAAAAAAAACATATTTTAATCAGAAACTAAAATACATGGAATTAAATATAAGATTAAAGTAGGTTTATACTACCATAGTCACATAACCAACATTCCCACAATTTATTTTATTTATTATTTATATAATTATTTTATATAAAGAATTAAATTAAGAAGGCATTTTAATTATTAATTTTATAAATAATATAAATATATTAATAATAAGATATTTTATAATTGAAAATTATATTAGGTTAGAATGAACATATAGAATATGCTTAAATTAGGTACAGAAATATGGTATAATTTTTATAATATAAAAAAATAAATTTATATATTTTATAAAAGTTTATTAAATATTAATCATAAAATTTAAATTAAATAGTATAATTATTAAATTTAAAAAAAAATATTAGGTTTTGTAGAATATAATTAAATAAGAAATTTAGGTGGAATAAATACTTAAAAATAATTAAAATAAAAATAAAGAAATAATGGTATATTTTTTCTAAATTAATAGTATTAATATAAAGTTATAATATAACTTAAGTAAAAGAGATTTATATAAAAGTAATATAAAGTATAGTAATATATAAAATAATAATATAATATATTTTAAATTAAGATTATAAAATAAAAGGTATTATTAAAAAATTAGATATTATTTAATTAATTTATTTATAAAAAATTAATAATATATATAAAATAATAAAAATATTATAATTGGAAATAGAGTTGGATTATTTTTTAATATATTTTTATTGAAATATAATAGTAATAATGGTTGAATTTTATATAAGTAATAGAGGTTTTAATTTTGAAATTTAAGAAATAGGATAGAAAATTCAAAAATAAATGGAATTTTAAAGGTTTAAGAGATGGTGGGATTTTTTTATTATTATTTAGGTATTAGATATATATATTATAAAAATTAGGATTAATTAAAATATTAAATAGAAAGGATGTTAATATTTTAAAAAAACCTTTTTAAATAATTAAATAACGCATAAAGTGTTTTTCCATATTAAGGTTTGATCATTTTTATTAGAAGGTGAGTTCTAATAAGAACATAAGGTGAAATCAAAGTTATAACAATGTAACTTATTTAAATAAACAATGGGTAGGTTTTTTCCGGAATATGGTTCCTACTTGGAATAAATATTAAAAGATGGATCAGATACCTGTAATATATTCTAGGTAAATTGGGGTAGTAATAAATAAATAAATAAATAAATAATTGAATAAAAAGATAAAAATGGTATAAGAAGGATATTATTATATTAATGATTTGGTTATTATTTCTTAATATAAAAATTAATAATTAGTATTTTAATTTATAGAAGTATAAAATATTGGTGTTATTATAAATATATATTAAGAAGATAGGATTAAAAACTTTTTTATTTAATAAAAAGGTTTTTAAAATAAATATTTTTAGGTGTAGATGTGGTAAAAAAGAAATAATATAATATATAATTTTTAAGTGTTTTGAATATGTTTTGATATAAGTTTGTTTTAGATGGAATTTAATTTTAAAAACTTTTTTAATTAATATAGATTATGAAAGAGTGTCGTTTGATTTTGATGAAATTTTATTAGTAGTTTGTTGGTTTTTTAGATAGGTTTAATTATTTATGTATAAAATAATATTATAATTTATTTAATGTGAATGTTTTTAAAAATTTTATATTAAATAAGAAAAATTTATAATTAAATAAAATGTTGGATAGATAAGGTACCATTGCATGCAATAGTAAAAATAAGGGTATTTGTAAATTCAATCAAAAGTGGTATGATTTAAGAAAGAACGTATTTTGGTTGGAGATCAAAATACGTGGAGCTCAATACAAGATTAAAGTGGGTCTGTACCACCATGGTCACATGACCAACATTCCCACATAAAAGAATATAAATAATAATATATTAATAAGGTTTTTTAAGAGGATTATATTTATTTAAAATTATTTTATATTTATTCTAAATTATATTTATTAAAATTGTTTTTTTTATATTTATTTCTTTATCCTTTTTTTTTAATTTTTTTAATTATATATATTAGGGAATTTTGAGGGAGGGTGAGTATATTTTTAAAAGGAGGGTTATATTTATTAAAATTTAAGTTTAGGTATATTAAGAAATTATTAAAAATTTATAATAAATTATTATTAAAAAATGGTAAAATATTTAATATTAATTAAATTTCTTAAATAAAAAATTATTATAATAATAATATATGGGGATAATATGGATTATTAGGAATAAGGTAATATATATATATATATTTTTTAAAATTAATTTCTTTATAAATCTTATATTATAATTAATAAATATTAATAAAATAAATATAAAATAGGATTATATTATAAAATAATTATGATGTTAGTGATATTAAAATAAATAATTTTTCTAGGATTATTAGAATATATAAGAATTATAGATTTAATAAGTAAGGGATTGAATATAATAAGAATAATTGTTAAATATTATTAATATTTTTTTAATAAATTTCTTAAAAATCTAAAATTTTAAAAAAGTTATAATAAAGTTTTAATAATTAATTCCTAGAATTGTATTGAAAAGGTATAATTATATTTTTTATATAATTCTTTGTTTTTAATGAGTAAATTATTTTTATAATATATAATTATATTAAAATATTATATTAGGTTTAAAATGTTGTAATAATTTTTAATAAAAAGTTTAAAATATTTAAAGAAAGTTAATAATAGGATGAAATTAGAAAAATAATAGAATATTTATAAATTTATAAGCTTTTTTTTACTTAATATAATATATATATGAAAATAAAATGGATTTTTTAAGATAATATTAGATTATAAATGTGATGGGTATAGTGATATTATATTGTAATATTATAGAATGTAAATAAGGTATATAAAAAAGATTGAAGTTAATTGGGAAGGGTTATGGATTAATAGTACCATTTTAAATTATTTTAGAAAGAAAATATAATATTATGATATTAAAAAGAAGGTTGTAAAAATAAAAATAGGTAATGGCTTTTTATAAAAATATAAAATTATTTATATATATTTATATTTTATATAAATTATATATATCTTGGCCTTCTCCAGAACAACCTTTTTATAATACAATAATGCTTTTATTATTTATTAAAAAAAATAATAAAATTATTTTAGACCTTATTATTGCCCTATATTTAGGCTATTACCATATTGTTTTATAAAGTTTGGACATTATAATATATAAAATATTTTTTTATATTAAAATTTAATTATTTTTATTAAAAAGTGAATTTTAATAAGAATATAAAATAAAATTAAAATTATAATAATATAATTTAATTAAATAGGTGATGGGTAGGTTTTCTTTGGAACATGGTTCCTACCTGGAACAAATATTAAAAGATGGACTAGATACTTATAATATATTCTAGGTAAATTGGGGTAGTAATAAATAATAATAATAAATAATATTATTATTAATATTATATTAAAATATCTTTTATTCCCTAAAACCCTTTTTATTTTTTATATTAACTTATTTTCTTTATACCAATATTTGATATATATGGATATTATTAATAAAAAAAGGTTAATAATAGATTTTATAATTTTAAAATAATTATATAAATATAGAGAAATAAATGACATTTATTGGATTTATAGAATTTATAATTTAGTTAATATTATAATAAAAGTTTCCTTTAATAAGGTTATAAAAATATTAATAAAAAGTAATTAAATTAATTTATATTTAGAGGATTAGGTAAAATAAAAAATTAATAATAATTTATAACCTACTATTTATAAAAGAAGTAGAATAAATAATGGTTGTATATTATTAGATATTGTAGATTTTTGTAGCAAATAAAAGAAATATTATATAATTAATATATTATGTATATAAGGATTTTAAACCTGCTAAGTTCAAAATAGATAATTCTTTTCTTTAGGATTTATAAATATACAAGTTTCATTGCATTATTTTACTTATTATTTGTTTTTGCTATTATTTCTCTTATACGTACGTTTAGCCCAACACTGATCTACTTAGAATATATTACAGGTATCCAATCTATCTTTTAATATTTATTCTGAGTAAAAATTATGTTCCAGAAAAAACTTACCTATTATTTATTTAATTAAATTATATTATAATAATTTTAATTTTATTTTATATTCTTATTAAAATTTACTTTTTAATAAAAATAATTAAACCTTAATATAAAAAAACTTTTAATATATTATAATGCCCGAGCTCCGCGAAGTGGTGTGGCGGCGGCCCGGAAAGTTTATTTATATTAAATAAAAACTCTAATTAAACAAAAACTCTAATAACTCCTATAAGATATACCCTGCACTTCATCGTACAAATCTCTATAGAAGAATTAATAGTTTTATACTGAAAAACTTAAACTAATCAAATAAAAATCAATATTTAAAGGCCTATATATTAAATATGAACTCTAATTAAACATAAGCTCTAATTGAATAAAAACTCCTATAAAACATACCCTACAATTTTATTGTACAAAGCTCTATAAAAAACTAACAATTTTATATTTAAGAATATAAACTGATCAAATAGGAAAACGACTTCTAAAAGCTTATATATTAAATATAAGCTTTAATTAAATAAAAGTTCCTACAAAACATACTCTATAACTTTATTATATAAAACTCTATAAAAAACTAACAATTCTATATTTAAGAACTTAAGCTAATTAGATTGGAAAATAACTTCTAAAAGGCTTATTTACATATTAAAAAGCCTATAAAAACCTTAAAAAGGTTACAGAAGGCTTATAATTGGATGCCTGCTGAGAGGCTCATATATAAGATTAACAATAATTAAATTGAGGAAAGAAAAAGAAGAAGATCTAATTATAGGTGGGGAATTCTAAAAATTTATAAATAACATTACAAATATATATATTATATATTAGACTTATTATTATTATTCCTTTAATAAATTTAATTTATTATAAAATTTATTATTAAAATTTAAATTTATAAAAAGATTTAAAATTATATTTAAATAATTGTATAATTATTAATATTATTATTATTTAATTTTATTTAATATTAATGGAGATTAAATATTAGGAAATTATAATCCTTAATTATATGATCTTTTTTATTATAATATATATATAAACCTTTGGATTATTAATATTTTTAATATTTAATTATTAATGGAAGAATTATATGGCCTTTATTAGAAAACTTTGTTATATAATAAACTTGAAAGTTTTCTTTTTAAAATTGTACCTGTGGGGGGGTGGGTTGAAATTTTCAAATTTGGATTAGTTTATAATAAAATTAATAAGATAAATAATAAGATATTAATTAGCCAATTAAATTTAATTGATTTAGATAGGTTTATATATATTTGAAATTTATTTATTTATTTATTTATTTATTACTATTCCGATTTACTTAGAATATAGTATAGGTATTTGGTTCATTTTTTGGTATTTGTTCTGGGTAGGAACTGTGTTCTGGAGAAAACCTATTTACTACCTATTTAATTAAATTATATTATTATAATTTTGATTTTATTTTATATTTTTATGAAAATTTATTTTTTAATAAAAATAATTAAATTTTAATATAGAAAAATATTTAATATATTATAATATTTGAATTTTATAAAATAATGTAATAATGGTTTGGATGTAGGATAATAATAAGGTCCAAAATGGCTTTATTATTTTTTTAATAGATTTTAAAAATATTATTATATTATAAAAAGGTTATTTTGGGGGAGGGTTGGAGTATATATGATTTGTACAAAATATAAATATATATGAATAATTTTATATTTTTATAAAAAACCATTATTTATTATTATTTTTATAATTCCTTTTTAATATTATAATATTATATTTATTTTTTAAAATGGTTTAAAATGATGTTATTAATTTGTAACCTTTTTTAATTAATTTTAATCTTTTTTATATATTTTATTTGCGCTTTATAATATTACAATATAATATTATTATATTTATTGCATTTATAGTTTAATGTTGCCTTAAAAAACTTATTTTATTTTTATACATATATTATATTAAATAAAAGAAAATTTATATATTTATAGATATTTTATTATTTCTCTAATTTTATCTTATTACTAACCTTTGAAAATATTTTAAACCTTTTATTAAAAATTATTACAATATTTTGGACCTAATATAATATTTTAATATCGTATTATATTAGAATTATAATCCCGGTACAGTTATATGTTATGAAGATGATTTGCTTGTTGAGGACGGGGAACCGCACGAAGAGTGTGGCTACGCCTTTCTGGCTATATATTTAAAATAGTTTATTAAATTGTTTATTTTATAATTAATCTATAATATAAAAATATTTGTGATTTAAGAAAATAGGATATCTGTGAGATGGACCCACATGACTTAGTCATGTGGCTCTAGGATTCATTTTCTAAAAGAGTTTAATGTTTGTAAAAAAAAAAAATTTAAACTTTTAATATATCATCTTTTTATAATTTAATAATTAAGAATCTTATATGCCTATAATTAATTAAGAAAGAAAGGTATCTAGAATTTCTTAAAAAATCCTATTTTTATATTTTAAAATTATTAAAACATTTTTAAAAATAATTTTAAAATGTTGATTAGTATTTTGGAAATTAAAGATCGCTTAATTGTAAAGTTCTTAAGTCTTAATTAATAGGAGTATTAAAAAAGTATATTTAAATTAAAAATAATTAGTATATAATTATAACATAAGATTATACCTCTTAAAAATAAAGATATTAATAATAACCCCCAATATTAATGATTAATTAAATCTTTAAGATTTATAATGATTAATTATATTATTTTAAAAAGTGATTATATAAATAAATTATTAATTATAATATAAATAATTATTTAATTAATTTAAATCTGATAAGAAATTTTTATTTTAAATTTTAATATATATAAAGAAGAAGTTAAAAAATATGAAATAAAATATGTAAATGTGGAAAAGTTTAAGATATAAATATAATTAAATATATTATCATATTATTATTAAAAAATATACTCCCTTATTATTATATTTATTAAATAATATATTTTATTTCAAAAATATATTAATATTATTAATATTTAATTTAAAATCTTTATTCAAAAAGAATATAAGGAAGTTATAATTATTCTGTATAGATTTCTAAGAGATTAGAAGGTCTAGGTCCTTTAATAGGAAAAGGTTATAGTTAAGGTTAAGAATAAGAATTTTTTTATAATTAAATATAATATTAAATAATTTAAAAACCTATTTATAACTTTAAAATATACCCTATTTAATTAAATTAATATATATTTAATAATAAACTTTATAAATATTGATAGTAATATCTTTGTTGGTAGGTATGTATGTAAAATAAAAGTAAAATAATAATAAAACAATGATAAATAGGGGTGAGATTGGTATATTGAAGTTGTTTAAAGAAGAAAGTTATTTAAGAAAGAAATAAATAAAAAATCTATTTTTATATAATATTAAATATATTAATAATTTTTAATTATAATATATTATATTAAAATATGTAAATTATATAATAATTATTTATTTTCTTTTCTTTTTATAATTATATTATAAATTTAATATTTAATTCTTATTTTATTTACCCTTTTAATTATAAATTAATTTAATTATTTTTATTAATATTTATATAACCTTATTCAAAGATACCTTTATTATAGCATTTATAAAATTACATATATTATAAATTTATTAAATATTATTAATTTCCCAATTTTTATATAATTATTATAAAATTATTAAATCAATTATTAATTTCTTTTATTAATATTACCTATTTAAATAAAGTATTAATATAAAAAAAAGGAATTAATATATAAAATTAATGGGGTTTTAGGTAATGAAATGTATTTTAAAATAGTATTAATTATATAATAAATAATATATTTAATATTAAAATTTTAAATTATTTTATAAATTTTGTTAATAAATATATATTAAATAATATATTTATATTTAATAAATAATTAATAAATAATATTATTAATAATTTAAATTTTATTATTTTAATTAATTAATTTTTATTATTTAATATAATAATATAATTAATTTATAAATTTAAATCTTTATTATTTATAAATAAATTATTAATAAAAATATATAAATATAAATTTAAAAAATTTAAATTAATATAATTAAAGTTTTATATTTAATTATTTATTTATTATTTAATTTAGATATTAAAAACTTTTATTTTTTTAAGGTTTAATTTTAAATATTAAATTATTATTAAATAATTAAAAGTTATTTTAGGTTAATAAATGGAAAAAATATATATTCTTTATGCCCGCTATTTTATAAATTTTTTAATTATATTTAGTAATTTTATATTTAATTGTTTAGATTTCTTAGTTTATTCCTTTTATATAATAATTATATTATAATCCTTCTTATAAATAATTATATATAAATTATTAAAATCTTTAATTTTAATATTTAATATCTTTTAAAAATATATTTTAATTTTAAATTTGGTAAATACCTTATTTTCTATTGCCAAGAATTCTATAATACCAATATTTAAAATATTATTTATTTAAAGATTTGTAATTTTAAATAGGGTTATATTTATTATTAATAAATATAAATTAAATATTAATAATTTTATATTAAATTTTTATTAATAAGAATATAAATAAATTTTAAATCAATATATTTTTAATTTAATTAAATTATATAATAATTTAATAATATGTAATAATGTTCTTTTAGGGTATTTATTTTTTAATTTTATTAATAATTATATAAATATTTTAAATTGGATATATATTATAGTAATATTTTTTATTATAATTTTTATATTTTAATATTAAAAAATTGGAATTAATGTTAGAATAAGGTATTGATTTATTTTTTGGATAGTAGGGGTATATATTATAATGAACTTTTTATTAGAATTATTATAATTTTTGATAATAAATTTTAATATTTTATAAAATATAAATATATTTTTCTTTTTAATTATATAAATTATTTGTAATTTAAAGATTATTATTTCTTAGTAAATTAATATATTATATATTTTAAATTATAAAATTGTTTTATTAAATAATATATTAAATTCTTTTATATTTAATATCTTATATAATTTTTTTATAATAATAATTTTTCTTATTATATGTAATTAAAAAATTAAAATTAAATTATTTTGTTTTTTATTATTAAGGTATAAGGTATTAATTTATGAAAAGTTGTTAATATTGAACAGGAGCTCCAATAGCTCCTGCAAGATATGCCTTGTACTTCAACTAACCCATAGTAAGCCAAAGGTTGTATAAATTCAAGGATATAAGGTAATTATATCCTACGGAAGGGAATAGGTTGATTAAATAAAAAAGTAAATATAAATAATTATTTATTAATGATAATACATTTTAAAAAAATATTTTTAAAAAAGAGATTAAAAATTATATATTTTTATATAAAGGTTCTATAAAGATGATTTTTAAAGAATTATATAATACTTAAATTAATTAAATAAAAAAATAACTCTTAAAGATTTATTTATATTTAAAAAAGTTATAAATCTTAGAAGGGGGGGGGTTAATAAGGTTTTTTAAAGGTAATTTCTATTATTTAATCACATTATTCTAATTTAAAACTCCTTAGAGTTATTAATATTAAACCTCAACAAATTAATTTTAATTAAAAAAATTAGAAAAATTATATAACTAAATTATAATCAAACTAATCAAATATTATATAAATCAAAAAAAAAAAAAAATTTAAACTCCTTAAATCTTTTAATCATTATTAACCTTTAAATACTTTTTATTTCTATTAAATATTTGCTAATCTTATTCATATATTTATCTAATTAATCAATCATTATTTTCAAACTATATACAATTAAAAATTTATTCAAATACTTCCTATCCTAACCAATCTAACAATATGTTTAATTACAATCTAACTACTAAATCTACTAATATCTTTCCAAATCATATATATAAATTAAGTCCTTATCTTTCAAAATAACCAATTTACTACAATCCATATATTATATAATTATTTAATTACAAATCTCCAAAAATATTATTTTTATTTAAAATAGGCTCTAACACACATTTATTACTTATCTTCATATTATATAATTTAATCAACTTACTCTTAATTAAATAAATAACTTTATTAACTTTTATTATTTTATTTTATAATACCTACTTTAATAATAATTTACTTTTAATTAACTTAAAAATCTCAATAACTACTATTATTAATATTAATTTTAATACAAAATTATTAATTACTTAAATTACTACTAATTCAATTAATAACTTTATATAATTATTAAATTTTTTATAATAATCACTATTCTTAATTGTAACAACTAATTCTCTTAACTTACACTTAATTATATATAACATATAAACACACCAAAATCTATAAATCCAATTATTTTTCTAAATAACTAAAAATATCATATATAACTCCCCAAAAATTAACTTTCCCAACTTCTCAAATACTATTATTATCTACTCTCTAATACAATTGGCTCACTACTCTAATCCCTAACAAATTAAATCAAAAATTTATAAAAAAAAAATTTTAATTATAAATCTTTATTAATCTTATATATTTCAAATTAAATAAATCAATATATATTAACAAAATAATATTCAAATATTTTATTATATAATTTTAAATATTAATAAATTAAAACCTCTTTTAAAATTATAACCTAAAATCTATATTAATTCCCTTTTATAAAAAATTCCCTAATTAAATATATTATATATAATTAATTTTTAAAAAACCATAATATAAGAATTATTTAATTATTATTTTTTAATATATAATTATAAGATTTATATTAATATCAATAAAAATTAATAATTTTATCTTTAAAAATTTAAATTAATTAAATAAAAAAACAATTTTTAAAAATTTATATATATTAAATATGGGTTTTAATTGAATAAGAGCTTTAATTAAATAAAAGTTTTAATAGTTCTTGCAAGATATGTCCTAACTTTATATTTTTATTATATAAAGCTTTATGATTTTAAAAATTAATAATTTTATATTTAAAAACTTAAATTGATCAAATAGGAAAACAATTTCTAAAAACCTATTTATATTCTAAAAAACTTATAAAAACTTTAGAAAAGTTAATTCCATAAAAGTTAATAAAGTTTTGTAATTTTAATTATGTAATTATATTATAACCTTTTATAAACCTTCCCCTTAAAAAAAACCTTATATAATTAAGGTAATTTAATTATAAAAAAATTAAAAATAATTTAATTAAAAATATAAAAATAATTTTATTTATTAATAGGTATTAAATTAATAATTATAGAGTAAGATTAATTAATCCTAAAGTGGTATCATACTGCAGTATCACAGAGCACAAACAAGGCATACAAAAAGGATTGAAATTAGTCAAGAAAGGCTATAAATTAATAATACCATTTTAAGCCATTTTAAAAAATAAATATAATATTATAATATTAAAAAAAAGATTATAAAAATAAAAATAGGTAATAATTTTTTATAAAAATATAAAATTATTCATATATATTTATATTTTATATAAATTGCATATATTTTAGCCTTCTTTTAAAATAACCTTTTTATAATATAATAATATTTTTATTATTTATTAAAAAAATAATAAAGTTATTTTAAACCTTATTATTACCTTATACCCAAATTGTTACTATATTATTTCATAAAATTTAGATATTATAATATATAAAATATTTTTCTATATTAAAGTTTAATTATTTCTATTAAAAGGTAAATTTTAATAAGAATATAAAATAAAATTAAAATTATAATAACATAATTTATTTAAATAAATAGTAAGTAGGTTTTTTCCGGAATATAGTTCCTACCTGGAACAAATATTAAAAGATGGACCGGATACCTGTATTATATTCTAGGTAAATCGGGGTAATAATAAATAAATAAATAAATAATAATTAATCTCAAAAATCAAACTAATTGCAAAACAACCAATACAAAAAAACTAATATATATATATAATGTTATTTATAAATTAAAATCATAAGGTTAATATATAAGGTTATTATATTAAATAAAATACATTTTTCCATTATTTATATATTTTTATTATAATAAAAAACCTTAAAAAATCTTAAGGCATACAGGTCCAATATTAAACTAAACTAAAATTGGCATTTGCCTGCTGCCTCCTTTGCATGTCCCATTGGTCCAAGGACTTTCTTCGCAGCGTACACCCATACAACCATTTCTGATTAGGAGAGGCTGCAATTCTTTCCCGTTGACACCTCTAACCATCCTTAACACCTCCTCACGATTTGACCTTCCTTGACATCTCCTTTTTTTTCTTAACTCTTTTCGTAACCAAATCGCATAGCTTCTTTCATATTTATTTCAATAAAAGGGACTTCATGGCCGATCGATTGAGCTAGATCTATAAATCCTAATCTTCTGGTTCAATCTTTTTTTTTAGGTCGAATCCAAGTCGATTACCGCCTCGCGACTTGAGTTTTTGCGATCGCGTCTAGTTACTCGAGTCAACAACATCTTCCACCATGGCCGAGACCGAAAACTTTGAAGATGACCTCTTCGCTGATTTGTATGTTTTAACCCGCGCTCTCATACTATGATGTCTGGTACTTTTCTACTGTCAATTTGTATTCGTGTGTACGTGTTTCAAACTTACTAACTCTTGGTAGATATGATGACAACGATGCTGCCGCTGTACCGCCACCGGTGGCAGCAGTAGCCTCAGCAGTACAAATTCCTACTGCTCCAGCTCTAGCATCTGCTCCTTCGAATCCCCAACAATCCGTAGAGACGCCTAGCCATCACGAAATCGATCAGACGCATAGCGAAATGGCTTATACAACTGAGGAGAACGGCTATGGCGAAGAATATCAAGACGAGAACTATGAGGATGACGACGATGTGGATTTCAACTTAGGCAATGGCCCGAGTGGTGCCGTCGCTATTGCGCAACCTCAACAAGATGACTCGACTTCTACATACCCTGCTACTAGAGGTGCTAGTGCTAAGGAGGACGGGTAAGTAGATTTGTTTTAGATTCATTTGTTTCTATTAGTTGTACGGCTCTAGATGAGCCTTATTACGTTTTGCCCATACCTGAATGCCGTGTCAGAGTAATATTTGGGACTTGCTCTGATGCTCAATATGTTTGACTCGGGAATGATTCCCTACTAGACATTTAACGACCTAAAGGGTATGCGCTTGAGTATCCTAGGTTTTTTCTAAGCCGGGAGGGACATTGGTGGGCAAGAGAGCTGGTTTTTGTCTCGCTAGGTGTCTCCGAAGGGGAATTCTGGTAATGGACTTGCCAAGTCAATATTCAGATACATAGCCCGAGGGAAATCACCAGTCTCCCGGAGCTCAAGAGATACATCGCAGGGAAGAAGTAGTGTGGGTGAAGACTAAGGAGGAATCACTCTACTTTGTTTTTTTTATAAAAAAAACAAGAGAGAGAAGCCAGCGATAAGAAGTTCGACCATAGTCAGTACAAGAAAACACTTACTGCCTTCCGTAGCCACTCATCAAGAATAGGCTCATAAAGCTCAAAAAAAGGGACTATTGCTCTGGAAGGCTGTAACAAGAAAATTGGCAGCGAATAGCGCTCGAAGTTATGTCCTAGCTTGACGATAGCAAAGAGACGAGAACAAAATTATTCGACATTTCATCAAACATCACCTGCATTATTCTACTTCTGTCGAGCAGTGCTGCTATCTAGGACTTTGCTTCTCAGAGTATCAGATTATCAGAAATTGTCAGACATTTGCAACACTGGCCCATGCATCCTTACTACACCTGAATTTCCTCGAGATTTTACAGGCTTCTCATACTTTTCGTACATCAAATCAGCAATTATGGACGCATCCAAAGTCAAAGAGCGGGATCATATACCACTTAATTCTGATAAGAAAAGATCCAAAACTAGTGGCCAGTCTTTAGACACAAATGCGTCCATCCGAAAATCTAAGCAAGCGTTCAAACAAAAGAACAGACGGCGTCGAGTGTCAAAACCACGGCCATCCAAGTTAATGGCGAGAGGCACAGAACCCATGTATATTTGCCAAGCGGCAATCAAGTTCACTTGAAGCTTGTAGCTTACGCGTACTGCACTTGATTATGGCATTTGGCAACTGTATATTTATACTTCGTGATTTAGGTACTTCCTAATATGTTCGATGCTAACTATTCTGTTCTCGTAGGAAGATGTTTATCGGTGGTCTCAACTGGGAAACAACTGACCGTAAGTGTCCTGCCCCTATATAGTTGTATCCTGCCTACAGATGCTAATATTTAATTGTCAGAGTCGCTGCGAGAATACTTCTCCCAGTTTGGTGAGGTGACCGAATGCACAGTGATGAGAGATGGTGCCACGGGCCGGTCACGAGGATTTGGGTTCCTTACATTCAAAGACCCTAAGACAGTGAACATTGTTATGGTCAAAGAGCACTTCTTAGATGGAAAGATCGTAAGTCCCTTTAAATTTTTCACGAAGATTATTCCTAGTGGAAAAGGAGGGAGTTAAGACATAAATACTAATTTACGTCTAGATCGACCCGAAGCGAGCTATACCTCGAGATGAGCAAGAAAAGACTAGTAAGATTTTTGTTGGTGGTGTGAGCCAGGAGACCACAGAGCCGGAATTCAAGGATTATTTTGCCCAGTTTGGCCGAGTTGTTGACGCTACCCTTATGATGGACAAAGATACCGGCCGCCCGAGGGGCTTTGGATTCGTCACGTTTGAGAGTGAAGCCGGTGTGGAAGCCTGCCTAAGTACCCACCTAGAAATTCACGGCAAGCCCATTGAGGTCAAGAAAGCGCAGCCGCGAGGCAATATGCGCGAAGAGGAAGAGGCATCGAGGCGTAATAAGTTCAGGAAGGGCGGTATAGATGATCAAGGTAGCCCCCCAAGCCAAATGGGAAATCAGATGGGCCAAGGAGGCATGACTCCCCAAGTCATGGCCCAATATATGCAGCGAATGCAGCAATATATCCTGATGCAGCAACAGATGGTCATGAACCGAGGCATGGGTATGGGAGCGGTAAACCCCGCCATGGTGCAAATGATGCAGATGCAGCAATTGCAGCAATTGCAACAGCAGATGGCCCAAGGCGGCGGTCCGAATTCCCCAAATAATCCAATGGCACAGTTGGCCAATATGAACCCAGCCCTCATGCAACAGATGCAAAACCAAATCATGGGCAACGGAGGTGCTGGCCAGGGTCAAGGCCAAGGTCAAAGTGACGGAAGCCAACAAGCATTCAACGATTTCAATAACCAGCAGCAAATATTTGCTCCGCGCGGTGGCGGGGGTCGACGTGGAGGCCGAGGAGGATATAACCAAGGTTACGCTAATAATATGGGTGGCGCTGACCCGACTTCATGGGAGGGTATGTACGACGATGTGCCTCAGCCCAACTTCAACCAGGGAGGCCGTGGAGGCTTCCATCGAAGCAGGGGTGGCGCTCATCAACAGAGTCCGACTCCAGTCGATCCTAATCATGCCCCTCCAGCCGATGCCCCTAAGGGTCCCAAGAATGCTGGAAAGCCAGGCGCAAACTACCGCGGTGGCGGACGAGGCGGCAGCCGGGGTTTCCATCCCTACGGTCGTTAGTACCGCTAGAAAAGGGTTAGGGTGCTCTGCGACCTACTTATTCGTCATGGTGCTACTAAGGAACCAGGAAAATTCCGGCACAAGTTTTCACGAGCTCACGAGTGGATGAAATCTGACGAAAAAAAAAAAAAAAAAAAAATAGGAATTCCCCACATTGGAAACGATGAATAGTTGCCGCCACACATTCTTGCAAGCAGCCTTCTTTGTTCATTGCTTGCAGAATAATTACAAATGACTTTTCACATACCTGGGTCGGTCATTTTGCCTTGTACTCATTACATAACTCATTTTATTACGGTCTCACAATTCGATGGCAACTATTCGAGGATATAATGTTGGCCATCTTTGGGGAGGGGGGCTTTTGCAGATAGAGAAATAAGAGGTTCCTGTTCGGTAGTCGAGCAACGACACGATGCAACTACATAGGGATCCCTCCCCTCGCCTTGGCTTATTAGCTTTTGCGACTTGTTATTTGCTCCGTCCAATTCGGTGTGGGCGGATATCCCAACTGTATGTAAAGGGGCTTCTTAACCCCCAATCAATAGAAAATGCGACGTCTATGACATGTAACTTGCATTGCTCTTCTACATAAATGTGATTTGTGAGATATAATTCCCAGTCGTGAAAACCCGTTACAACTACAGATATAAGGAGGCCCGACGTAGGTGACAAATTTCTTCAGCCTTAAGGGGATAATACTGACCCAACTTAGCGGGTATAAGTAGAATCTATGTGGCTCCATCTACTTCTACAGTCTACGAGGTTTAGGGTTTTGTAACAGCCTACCCATTGATTAGTATCTGCATAAGGATTTTAAAGTTACCTCAAGAATAGACAGCGAGAATTAAAAATGATAGGCCTGCTAATTTAACATGATATAAAACTAATGCACACTAGAACTAACCTAGGGCCCTGACATCATATAAGCTACTCGAGATAAATCCTCTTTAGCCGACTTAGTCCCTATATAACCGCGTGAATCCATCTGCGGGTGGTTGGAGCCAGTTCCGTTCATCGTACTTGGCTCCCTCGCCCTCAATAACATGGAATGTATAAATAATACGCCCCTTCTGACTCAGGTTTTTCTCACTCTTATGCAGCAGGTTTCCATGTATAAGTACTAACGAGCCGGCTTTCACCTCACCCATCTTATACCGGCCATCTGCGTCCCGCACGCCTTTCTCCTCATACTCCTCCCCGGCTGGGAACTTCGCCCTCGAATTATTCTCAAATATAGTACCCCCTCCCTGAGCGCGCACGAACCGCTGTTTCACAGGCGCCCATCGATGACTGCCTTGTAGAAAACTTAAACACCCATTCTCGACCGTTGCGTCCTCGAGCGCATACCAGAAACCCACAGCGCTCGGCGGGTCCGTATATAAGAACGTGCTGTCCTGGTGTGGGGGTACCGCGCCCCCGATCTCCGGCTGCTTGCAGATAACCATGCTCTGGAGACACCTTGGGTCCTTGAACCCGAGGGCACGGGCAACTGCCGCTGGATGGCTCTCCTTACGGCCCGCAGTCACACTCCCTCCACTCGTTCCCGCGCCGAGTAAATCCGGGTTCAGCACCGGATCTAGGAGCGCTGCAAACGGCGGGCTTAGAGTATGTAATCCATGCCCAATTTTGTTGATAGCCCGAGTTTTGGGCTTAGTCAAGTTTCCCTCGCTATCAAAAGCGTCCTCCTCGAAGAAGAAGCGCACCTTGTCACCGGACGTTAGAAAGTACTCGTTGCCGACATGCGCGGATTTCTCGCCGGTGCTAAAACGCGTTAGGGGGTGTTCTGATAAAGGGAAATCCTCAAGGAGTTTGTGTGTTTCGGCGAGAAGGGCTCGTACTGTCGTAGGTGGGATTGCGTCCGGGATGATGAGGTAACCATCCCGTTGGAAGGTGGCAAGTTGATCCGGGGTGAGACCGCCGGTAATATTGGAAGACATCATGAATATTATTGTGGAAATTAATTGGTTGGGGAAAATGTTGGTATGTGATATAGCATAGGTAGTAGGTTATGTTTAGAAATAGTTTATTTATTTTATTAAATTATATTATACCTGAAGTTTTCTTTAAGTTTTATATTGGAAGATTATTGATATGGGTAGAGAAAATTTGGGTTTATTTAATATGTTTATTTTATATATTAATTATTATATAATAAATTCAAAAAAATAATTATTATAAAATTCAAATTATTTTTATTAATTTTAAAATTTTAAAAGAATAATAAGGCTTTTATAAGAAATTATAATAAAAAAAAACTTCTAAATTAATTAAGATTTATTAATTTAATATACCTTCCTAAATAAACCTAATCCATAAAATCTATAACCTAATAAATACCATAACAGAGGCATTTTTAAATTTATTTATTTATTTATTTCGCAACGGGCATGGTGGTATCATACTGCAGTATCGCAGAGCGCAAACAAAGTATATAAAGAGGATTGAGGTTAGTTGGGAAAGGCCATAAATTAGTAGTACCATTTTAAACCATTTTAAAGAATAAATAAAATATAATATTATAATATTAAAAAGAAAATTATAAAAATAAAAATAAATGATGGCTTTTTATAAAAATATAAAATTATTCATATATATTTATACCTTATATAAATTATATATATTTCAACCCTCTTCTAAAATAATTTTTTTATAATATAATAACATTTTTATTATTTATTAAAAAAATAATAAAGTTATTTTAGATCTTATTATTACCCTATATTTAAATTATTACCATATTATTTTATAAAATTTAAATATTATAATATATAAAATGTTTTTCCATATTAAAATTTAATTATTTTTATTAAAAAATAAATTTTAATAAAAATATAAAATAAAATCAAAATTATAATAATATAATTTAATTAAATAAGTAATAAATAAATTTTCTCTGAAATATGGTTCCTACTTGGAACAAATACCAAAAGATGGACCGGATACTTGTAATATATTTTAGGTAAATTAGGGTAATAATAAATAAAATTTATTTATTTATTTATTTATTTATTTATTTATTTATTTATTTATTTATTTATTTATTTATTTATTTATTTATTTATTATATTACTTTACCTAAATTATAATACAAATATCTGATCTATTTTTTAATATTTATTTGAAATAAGAACTATAGTCCAGAAAAAACATATTTGCTATTTATTAAATTTAATTCCATTATTATAAATTTTTTTTTATATATTTTTAAAAAATTTATTATTTAATAAAATTAATTTTAATTTATTTATTTATTATTATTATATTGTTTTACCATTATTATTTATTATAGGTATTTAATTTATCTTTTAATATTTATTCCAAATAAAAATTATATTTTAAAAAAACCTTCCTATTATTTATCCAATTTAACTCTATTATTATAACTTTAATTATTTCTTATAACGTACCCCACAAGTCAACCAATCAAACAAGTCAACCGATCAGCAAAAATACATACAAAATACATATGTGCATAAACGTGCATTCTATTCAAAAAAAATCGTATCAAAAATCGGTTTGAAGATTTAAATATCCCTTTTAAAAATAATAATTACAGTATTTTTTCTAAATTTTGTACGATTTTTTTCAATTTATTAAAAATAAAAAACGGAAAATGGGTCTAAAACAGTTGATATTTTAACCAACTTCTTCTATACCCCCGAGAGAGTTTTTTCAATTTTTTTATGATATTAGATTTATATAATATAAAACATATTAAAATTTGAAAAAATAAGATTAAGAATTCGTAAAGTTATGATTTTTAAATTTCTTTGATTTTCGGTTATATTTCAGCTGATCGGTTGACTTGTGCAGCACGTTATTTTTATTAAAACTTATTATTTAATAAAAATGATTTAACCAATTTAAATATCTTTTAATATATTATAAAAATATTTTCTTTAATATTTCTATAATAAATTACTGCAATTTTATATTTAATTTAAACTTTAATAAATTTAAATCTTTTATTAAAAAAAAGATATTAAAAAGAATAATAATTTAAAATAATTATAAAATAATTTTATAAAAGGTTCTAATTAGTATATTATTATTTATATTTATTTATTTAATTTTTAAATTTAGGATAATTATTATAATGAAGATTACCTTATAACTTATAAATTTAATAATTAAAATAAAGGTATCAATATAATTTAACCCTTTAACTTATTTAAAACTTTATATAACCCATCTAATTTTATACTAAATAATCTCCTTATTAGAACCCCTTTTTATTTTATAAACCTATTTATTTAAAAATAATTTTCATTTTATTAGTAAATTGTAAAATTTTTATATACAATTATCTACTAATAATTAATATTTAATACCTATAACCTTACGCCATTTAAACCACCTAAAATCATATTTAACCTTTTAATATAATTTAAATTCAAATTTTATAATAATAATTATAATATTAATTAAATATATAATATATATAAAAATTAAATTTATTTTAAATTGGTATTTATACAATAATAATTGTAATATTATTTATTTAAATTTATATCTAAGAGATTCTTATAAAGGATTACCCATATATAATCTAAGAAATTACTCTTATATAAATATACCTAATTATATATTTAATTTTTTTAAAGGTATAGGATTTTTTAATTAGTTATTTTATAATATATTATTAAGTTTTTTAAATATAAGTAGTAAATTAAGGTTTATTTAATTTAAAATTGATTTTAATGTAAATTAATTCTTAAGTAATTCCCAAATAATATTGTTGCTTCTTGTACATATATATGGTAGTAATAGTAACATTAATTTAAATCTTATATATTTTCTTAAAATTATAAATTTATTTATTAATATATATAAATATTTTTCTTTAAATATTATATTATTAATATTAATTACTTTATTTTTATTTATTAAAAATACCTTATAAATATATATGTTATTATTTATATAACCTAATATCTTATAAATTATAATTTTTTTTTGGAATATATTAACTTTTTAATTTTTTAAATAATATTTATCTAAACCTAAAATAACTATATATGTTAAATTTAATATATCTCCATATTAAGTCTTATATAGGATTTTATTTAAAA
>MU623633.1:0-24400 GCA_025201765.1 Daldinia sp. FL1419 | reverse complement strand
TTATAATTAATACCCTTTCTTTTATATTTTTAAAGATTAATATTAATTATTAATAAAAATTTAAAATTGTATTTTTAAAATTAAAGATTATAATAATTTATAATTAAAAATAGGTAAAGATAATAAATTTATTTTTATTTTTAATTAATATAAATAAGATAGTTATAAGAATTATTAAATTTCTTTTATAATTATATTATTAAAAAAAATTATTATTATAAAAAATAATATAATTTTGTAATTTAATATAAAATATTTATTATTTATTTCTTTTATTATATTTTTAGGGCTAATAATTATTTTAAAAATTTAATTAATATTAATTAAAAAATCTTAAATCTTTAATATTAAAATTAGTTTTTATGTTTTTGGTATATTATTTTTATTTATATTTTTAAAATATTCTTTTAATATATCTACAGTCTCAGAAATATAATTTCATTTTGTATGAATTTTTTGTTAAAATTTGATAAAAAATGTTGGATTTATATGTAAATGAAATTTCATAAATTTTTTAGGGTTTTAGTGGATAATTTTATTTGTTTTGATTGTAAAAGTTTTATATTTGGAAAAGGGGATTTATAATATAAATATTATTTTGTTTAAGATTTTACCATTTTTAAAGTCTTTAAATTATATTTATATAATATGGTTTTTGAATTGTATAAATTTCTTTTAAATATATTTTCTTAAATAATAGTATTAATTAAATAAATTTTTTAAGGTATAAATGATGGTAATTAAGATTATTTGATTTCTTATATAAATTTTAGTTTATTATTATTAATTTGTAATTTTTTTTAATATTATAAATTTAAAAAAGATGAGGTTATAATTATGTTTTTTTTGTTAAATAGTGTTATTTTTTTTTTAAAATTGGTAATTGAATTATAAAATATTTTTAATTATTAAAAATATAAATTTACAGGTTAAATTGATGTTGATTATGAATTATCTGCTTTATTTAAGATTAAACGAAATTATTTTAAGAATAATTTAATGGATAATGGTGATAAGGATTTTATAAAAGGTTTTAATATTAATCTACCTTTTCTTAATTTTATTATTAAATAAGAGCTTTGATTGTTGGTATCCTATTCCAAAAAGTGAAAGACTAATGAAAATAAGTAAAAAATTAGATTTTTTATTTAATATAATTTTATAAATAATTTTAATAGCGGTGAATTGGAAGTAATTTTTATTTTTAATTTTTTTGAGATGAATATAGTAGGAAAGGAAGAGTAGGGATAAATAAATTATTAATATTTTTTTTATATTTTATAATAAATGTATGGATATATAAATATATAAATATTAATTTATAAATATTAAAATTATTTTTTAAAAAAAGTTTTATTATTAATTTTTTTTTTTAAAAACTATTATTTTTTAATAAATATTTCTATTTTTTTAAAGATGTATGTTGAATGTAAAAGGGTTTGAAATTTTTTTAAAATATATATAAATTTTAATACTAATCTTTTTTATAAGATATATTAATCATGTTGTATTCCCAAATGGTGTTAATTATTATAAGAGTTAAATTTAAATGTAATTAATATTTTTAAAAGAGTTTGAATTAAGATGTTGGTTTTTGTTAAATGGGGTTGCCCTTTTAAAAAATTAGTAGTATTAAAAGATTGTTTAAAAATTTTTATATTTATTTAATTATATAAAATTCTTAAATAATAACAATTAAGATTTGTTAAATAAAATTACCTTTCCAAAAGGTTAGTAATATTTGAAAATTATTTTAAACCTTTTATATTTATTTAATTACGTAAAATTTTTGAATAATAGTAATTAAGGCCTTTTATTAGATAAGATTATTTTTTTAAAGAATTAGTAATATTAGAAAATTATCCAGAAATTCTTATATTTGTTTAACCATATAAAATTCTTAAATAATAGTAATTAAAATCTGCCAGATGAGGTTGTCTTATTAAAAAACCAGCAATATTAAAAGATCACTATAAGTTTTTTGTACTTATTTAACCTATTTAACTTATTTAATTTATTTAACCATATAAAATCTTTAAATAATAGTAATTAAAGTCTGCTAGATGAGGTTGCCCTACTAAAAGGCTAACAATATTAGAAGATTATTATAAATCTCTTATACTTATTTAATTTATTTAACCTATTTAATTATATAAAATTTTTAAATAATAATAATTAAGGTTTTTTATTAAATAAAATCACTTTATTAAAAGGTTAGCAATATTTATAACTAATTAACCATATAAAAATTATAATTAATAAGAATTGAAATCTTTTATACAATATTTATTTTAATTATTAAAGAATGGTTTTTTAATAATTAAAATTTATGATAATAGAGCCATAAATAAATAATGTAATACATATAATATATTATATTAATTAAATAAGTAATTAAGAAATAAAATAGAAAAAATTAGAATTTATAATTTGTGTTACAAGAATAAAGATATTAGTTTGGTAGAAATTTATAAATTACCCAAATTTTTATAATTGTTATTTATTAAAATTAATTTTAAAATTAAGTTATTTAAAAAGAATATTTAATATTATAATTTAATATTTATTTTTATCTTTATATATTATAAGTCTATTAATTGTTCCAGTGGTAGTATAAAACCAAGCTACTTCTAAATATAAAGAGTTTTATATTATTAAACTAATCCAATAAATATAATATTGAATAAAAGATTATAATATATCTAATTATATTTTTATAACTTATAAATGATTTTTTAACATTAAATGGTAATAAATGATAATGATTTAAATGTGGATATTCTGATATAATTATTTAAAGAAATTTATAAGAAAAATCCTTATGTAAAGAAATATATTATTACTTAGGAATAATTACAAAATACCATATACTAATTAAAAAAAAATAAAATTAATTAAATTTAAATTAAAATAATTTTAAAGTTAAATTTAAATTTTATTATTAAGGAAGGCGTTAATTGGAAATAAAAGAATCTTCCAATAATGGATAATGTTATTAGAATTATTCTAGATATATCTGGTATAAGATAGTGGTAAAAGGAAATTATTTTGGTTGAATAAGATATTTTGGGTTTTTTTATATATTTTTACGTAAAAGTCCTAATTATTTACCTATTTTATATATCCTTTTTTTATTTTTTAATATAATTATATAGAAGAATTAGGTAGGATTTAATAATATTTATTAATAAAAGTAATTATAAAAAAATAAATTTAATATTGTAATAATATTTTTAATTTTATTTTTATAATTATTATTAGTAAAAATTAATATTTTTTATTTTTAAATAATTTTTTTAATAATATTTAATTAATATTTAGGTTATAATAGAATAAAATTTTTTTAATTAATTATAATATAAGTAAAATAATTTTTGTAAGGTTTTTAGGAATGGTTTTGATAATATAATATTAACTAAAAATATTAATATATTATTAATTAGGTATATTATTTATTTATTAGTAATATTTATGGGTTTAGAAAGATTTATATTTTATTATTATTAAGATTTAATAATTATTATTTATAAATTTGGTTATCCAATATTATTTATTATTTTTATAATAAATTTAAATTAATTAGAAATTAAAAATAAGTTTTTTTTAGGATAAATTGTGAGTAATTAACCCAACATTAGTATAAAAATTTTTAATTAAAAATATATAATACTTTTAAAGGATATAAAATTATAATTATATTTTGGGGTATATATAGGGTTAATGTGGATTATTAAATATTAAAAATAAGATTTATTATATATATATTATTTAATCTTTTTAGTAAATATTAATTATAATTTTTATTTATAACCAATATATATTAATAAAATGATTTATATAGAAGTGCCTGGGCCAGATATTAACCCGGATGACATTTTATAAAAGGTAATATTTTTAAATATAATATATAGATCTTATAAATAAAGTAAACCAAATTTTTTATGTATAGTTAAGAATATTTATTCTAAGGATTTTTCAAAATTATTCTATACTAAAACAATAATAAATCCCAATAATTATTCAATTTATAAATAAAAGTTTATAATTAAAATCTTTAATAATAATTTGGAATTATAAATATTTAATAATAATTAAGTAATTCTATATAATTTTTACCTAAATTAAAAATATTAAATTTATATTAATATAGAAATATATATTTTAATTAAAATTATTAAATATATTTATAAATATATTTATAAAAATAATAATAAAATTATTATATATTTATAAATAGAAAAGATATAAATTAATCCTAATTAATAAGTTTAAAATTATAATAAAATTAATGAATATTTATATAATTAATTTATTAGGCCTTTTGAAATTATAAATCAAATATTTAAGTATTTTATTTATAATATTAAGTCTAATATTCAATTTTTGGCTGTTTACCTCTTTAATAAAGATAAATTAACTTATAATATAAATAAAAATGTAGAATTATTAATATAAATAGTTGAATAAAATTATTTGATATTAATTATATAATTTAATTATAATAAAAATAATTAAGATGGATGGCATATTTTATATTAAAACTTTCCTAATAATTTTTGGTGGTTTTTTGGGGAGAAATAGGTTAAATATATGTGTAAAATAAGGGGAAAGATTAGTTATATTTATTTTATCCACCTAAAGGTTAAAAAGAGATTTTATCTATAAATATTATTTATAATAATCCTAAAAATTATTAATTGGTTGGATTTATTTATTTATAAGGGTATTTAATATAATATTTTTTAATAAATTTATAAAATATAAGGTTTATTAAAAGATAAAGAATATTAAGAACATTTTTTTAAAAAAATAAGCATATTTGCTTCTAATAAATAATTAAAGATCATATTTACTTACATTATTAATAATAATAATTACCAATTATTTTTAAATATATAAATTAAATATAAAAATTAATTTTATAATAATTTATTAAAGATAATAATAGGTTATCCTAATTTATTAATCTTTATTAAAATAATTTATTTTAATTATAGGCTTTATTTAATTAAGTAAATTATTATAAAGAATTAAAATTAATTAGAAATTAATTTCCCTAATTTTATTTATAATTGGAAAAAAGAAGAAAAAAATTAGTTTTTAAGTAATGAATTAAATTATAATAAAGAGTAAGAAATAGTTTTATAAAATTAAATATTATTTAAATTTAATAAATATTAATATTTTATATTTAAAACAATTATAAAAATAATATAAAATAATTTTTACAATATATATTTTTACTTTTAAAATATTATTAGAATTAAAAAGACCTTTTTATATTTAATACTTTACCATTATTATTATTTAAAAGATAAAATAATCTTATACGCAACTTCATCAGGAATAATAATTCTTTTATTACCTGGAAAGAAGATAATTTATTTATAATTCAACATTCCAATTAAGCTTAATATTAATTCAATTTATTTCATTCAATAGAAATTAATAACTACCAAATTTTTCCAATAAATATTACTAATTATTTAAGATAAAATAACCATATAACATAAATATATTTTTAAAATTATTTATAAAATATTATATAATATACAAAAAAATAATTTATTATTCAATAATATCCTTACTCTTCTTAAAGGAGATTTTACATAAATTTTATTTATAATTTAAAAAAGGTTATACCCACAAATCATCAATATTTATTTATAAAATTTATTTATATAAATTTAACTTTAATAATTAATTTTTACTATAAATATAAAGGTTATACAAACAAATATAAATAATATTAAATTTATTAAATAATTTTGTAAAATTTTTTATAATCTTAAATAAAATAAAATAACTCCATTATTTAATTTAATAAAGATATTTAAAAATAATTAATAGTTATATGATCACATATATTTTTAAATATTATTAAATATAACTAATCAAGTTTTCACAGCTTTTTCTATTTAATATATTTTATTTACATATAATATTTTAATTAATATAATTAATAATAATTTATTTTAAAAAATCCTTAAAAAATTTAAAATATATTAATTTATTAATAATTATATTATAATAAATAATGAAAATCTTTATTAATCATTAATAGAAATAATATAGTCTTTATAACCAATAGAAATACCCCTAACTAAATTATAACTAAAGATTAACATCCTAATTATATTATTACGTAATTTAAATCTTAATAAAGGTTTTTATAATGGTATTTAATTAGTAATTATTTGATTTGAAAAATATAATATTAAAATATAAATAATTGGGGAAAAATTTGATAAAAAGGTTTATATAATTTTTAAAATAAAATTAATTTAAAATAATAATAATTAATTATTTTTGTGATCTTAATGATAATTCTTAGTTTTAATTTATTTTATTATAATTATAAATAAATTATAAAATTAATCTTTTAATGTTATTAATATTAATTTATAATTTCCACCTTTTGTTTATAATTAATTTTATATAGTAATATCTAGGGTTAAAAACATTTAAAAATTAAGAATATTAAAATTACCTAAATTAAATTTAAATTTTTTAAATATAATATATCTTAAAATATTTTAAAAATTAATGAAAGTCATATAATATTAATATTCAAAATAAATAATGTATATTCAAATAAATAATAATTATTTAACGTATAAAAAAAATAATAAATCATTAAAAAAAAATGAATTATTTAAATTAATAATAATTAATATAATTATATAAATATAATTAAAAGAAATTATGGTATTAAAGAAATTAAAGAAATAATATAACTTATTTTTACCTTTTTTCATTTATTATTAAACTTATAATATTATTTAATATTCATAATATTTACTAATTAATTCTGTAAAAAAAAACCTATTAAAAATTTTGGATATTATTGTTATCCTAAAAAAATAAATTATTAATAATTTTTTAAAATTAATAAAAGCATATAATATTTACCTTTATATTTTATTTAATCTAATTAATTATATTATTTAACCTTTTAATTTCTTACTAAATAATTTCAAATTTATAAAATAATGGTAAAATATTATTATTATTAATTGATTTAAATTGGAATAATGTTAGTCTACTTGCTAATGTAATGGTGGAAATATCTCCCATTTTATTATATTTGGATGAAGTTATAATATATTAATTTATTTTTTAATAATAATTAATAAAGATTAATAATAAAAATATATATTAGGTTGGTATAAGTATTTATTACCATTGTTATTATAATAGTAAGAGGTATAGGTCCTATTAAGACAATTAGGGATAATAATATAATAATAAAAGGTATTGTTATTTTTTGTATAATACAAACATGTTATATTTGATGGGAGAATGATTTTAATTATGAATTTATAAATAGTTGAATATGGTGAACATTTATGATTAGTATAAATAGAGGTATAAAAGGGGATAAAATTACCTTTATAATTATTAATAAAAATAATGTTTAATTATAAATCATAAAAATAATATTTTTAATTTTTATAAAAAAATTAAAAAAATAAATATTATTTAATAGTAAATTATAAATTTTATTAATATTTAAAATAATATAATTAAAAATAAAAATAATAAAATGTATATTAAAGTTATCCATTATATTAATAATAATATTATTAATATGTATTTTTTAAATCTATTTGAAATATTAAGTTATATAAAGTATATAATTGGTATTAGTCTTAAGGTTAAGGGATATTTTCTTAGGTAAATTATTTATTTTAAAAATTGAATTATATAAAAAGGAAAAATATGGTTTATTATAAAAATCTTAAATAAAAATAAATATAAAATTTTAATTAAGATTATTAATTACTAATTAAAGATTTTTTAAAAGCTGAATATCCTTATCTTTACTTTCCTCTGCAATAAGTTGGGTATATTTTCTGGTTTGGTTAAGAAACATTATAAGCACTTTTGAGGTATTTACCTCATTAGTAACAGTTTTACGTGTTAAGGTTAGATTGGAACAAATATTGGGAACCATTATAAAATGTTAATTAAAATTTAAAAAAATTTAAATTTAATGATAGTTATAAGATTTTACCTAATTACGTAATATATAACATAAGGTTTATAATTCCTATAAATTTTTAAAAAATTTTATTTAAAATAAATCAATTATAATTATTATTAAAAATAAAATATTAATATAAATAAATTTATTAGAATATAATTTATAGAGATATGAATTTAATTTTATTATATAATAAATATGTGTTAAAAAATAAGGTTAAAAATAATTAAAATAAATTTAATTATGTTATAAAAGGTATAAAGGAGTATTTGAAAAAGAATAATTTTAATTTAAATTTAAAATAAAAATTTGTAATTATATAATATAATAATTTATTAATAAAAAAATAAAATAATATAATTTTATTATATGATTTATTAATAAAATAAAAGAATAATATAATATTATTATATAATAAATAAAAAAATAGAAAAGGTTTAAATAAGATTATATAAAAGCATTCAGGACTGATCGGAAGTGTAAAATAATAAAAATGGGATGAGCTGTAAAGCGGCTCATCTAAAAAAAACTAGTATATTATTATTATAATAATCTTTTATTTAAGAAATTCAATTAATATTAAATATTTTATTATTCCCCGATAACGGTCCGTTGCAGATCCTCAGTGACTTCCTGGTGTACCCAGGCTCGAGCCCTGACGGTGGGTCGGCGTGGGCATCCTTCAAGTTGGCGGCTCTTAGGCTTTTGGCTATACCCGTGAAGACCTTACTTGCTCCAGTTGCTTCTTAACTAAATGCCTTCTTGATCCAGTCTTGGTTCTTCTTATATTGTTCAGCTTCGGGAATTAAATATATTATTATTTTAAATAATAAAAAATTAATGAATTAATAAATTAAAATAATAAAATTAAAATTATTAATAATATTATTTATTAATTATAAATATATGATTTATAATATATTTATTAATAAAATATATAATATAATTTTAGATTTTAATATAAAATATATTATATTTTATATTATTAATATTATATTGGAATATCTCTCATTCTTTAAAACCCTTTTCATTCTTTATACTAATTTATTTTCCTTAAATTAATATTTGATATAAATAGGTATTATTAATAAAGAAAATTAATAATAAATTTTAAAACTTTAAAATAATTATATAAAAATAGAAAAATAAATGATATTTATTAGATTTATAAAATTTATAACCTAATTAATACTATAATAAAAGCCTTTTTTAATAAAATTATAAAAGTATTAATAAAGAATAATTAAATTAATTTATATTTAGAAGTTTAGATAAAATAAAAAATTAATAATAATTTATAATTTATAATTTATCGAAAGAAATAGAGTAAATGATAGTTATATATTATTAGGTATTATAGATCTTTGTAATAAATAAAAAAGATATTATATAATTAATATATTATATATATAATGGTTTTAAATTCATTAAATTTAGAATAAATAATTTTCTTCTTTAGGATTTATAAATATATAAATCTTATTATATTATTTTATTTATTACTTATTTTTGCTGTTATTTCTCTTATATTGAACCGGTGTAGAGCGATTAGGTCATAGATATTACCCTGTAGAGATCCTATCTCTTCCTTAGAGCTAGACCCTCTTAGGCTTCATAGCTCTTTTAGATATAAATAGGCCTTTAAGAGTTATCTTTTTTGTTTAATTAGCGGAAATTTATTAGGTTCTATAATTCAAACTTTTTATAAAATTTTTATATAAAAATATATAATTTTAATTTCCTTTTTAAAAATATTTTCTTATAATACATTATTATTAATAAGTAATTATTTATATCTATTTTTTTATCCAATTAATTTATTCCTTTTCTTAAGATATAAATACGTTATATCTTCTAATTTATATAATCTTTAATTTAATATAGGTTAATTAAAATATAAGATATATCCTATAAGAGTTATTAAAGTTCCTTTTTAATGGCAACCATTCTTATATTTTGAAACTGCAACTTTAGTCTTAGGAGGACCAATATTTGTATGACGACCGCATCTATCTAGGATTGTTTCCGTCTGATCAGAACCGATATTAGGTTTATTAAGACTAAAACTATTTGGTTAACTGAAAACCGAAATATTAGTCCTAATTAGGGCCATTTTTTAAAGACCAATAATATAATTAAAATCATTATTAGTACCTTAATTAAAATTATTATTATCTAATTAAAACAAATTTTATAACTTTAGGAGAACCTAAAAAAACAAAGAGTAAGAAAAGTCGATTTAACTTTGAAACCTTATACCAAGCCCGATGCGAAAACCCTCATACAGCCAACATCAAAAAACCTATTAACACCATCACCCCCCCCCTTATACCATACCCCACTGCACCTGCAACATATATAACATTTAGGAATAACCTGATCAGACGATATGTATAACAAATAGAGTAATATTGGATAATATTATTTCAATATTTTAGAATTAAGAAAATATAATTTTTATGATAAATTAGGAAGGTATAAAAACCCTAGAAGAAACCTAAAAAAAAGATCTAAAGGATTAATATATTTTATAGTTTTTTTTAGATCGATTGCAGTACCTGAACCAGATAGGATAGGACTAATTCAATCAAGAATAATTATTGAAAATATAGATATAAAATTGTTTATAATGCCTGAACCAAATAAAATAAGATTGATTAAATAATTTAATATTAGCATTAAAAGGATTTCAATTATTGCTATAATGTTGATCTATTGCCACTATCGTAAAACAAAAAATCAGAGAAGAAATTTTCTATATTATACACTTTTAAAACTAATGCTTACTACTTTAATCAATTTATTTATATGGAAAAAATGGAATATACTTAACGCTATTATCATTTCAATATTAATTACCCTCCTAAATATTTTTAAAATTATATAATTAAAAGTTAAAATTATACAACTAAAAGCCAAGATTATTGCAATAGGAGCCAAAATCACTTTAATTTATATGGAAAATGTGGTTAAAATTTATAATTCTACCTAATATACCTTTTATATTAATTAGGATAAAATATTTCTACCCCTTCCACCACCTCCTTTTATGCTTTTAAAATAATAACTAATTAGTTAAATACTTAATATATTATTTAATTAGCCTAGGTTTAGTACGTTACTTCTTCTTAAAGCATTTCTACCCCTCTTACCCTTATTACTGCCCTTATTACAAACCTCCCACATATATACAAACGATATATAGTAGGATTCCTTATACAGTTACTAAAAAAGAGCAGATATAGATATTGAGTATGATTATAAAGAGATTATAAAGAAGAAGATTATGTTCGAACAATCTAAGAATCTTGAGCCTAATTGTTTACCCCTGTTAGCACACCCTATATTAGCGATTATATTCAAGCTATCTAGTATAAGAACATTATTTATACCCATTTAGTTAATTAATGTTAAATTAATTGGTATATAATATTATTGCCCGCCTACAATTAAGATTAGGTATTTTAAGAAAAAGAAGAAAAGAAAAAAAAATAAATATGAAATTTTTTTTTATATATATTGTTTTTAAATTTTTTAATTTTTATATATATAATGATCAATTAATAATCAGGTTGTTTTCATTTATTATATAATAATATCTTTATGTTATTATCTTATTTTTTTTTTCCATCCTTCTTGTCCAGTCCCGGACTATACTTGTTGATAGCTGGGGAGCTCTTTTTCAGTTTCGAGCCTCTTAATTGGTAGCCAATCAAATAAAATCAAACATTCTGGTTTGAAGAATAAGCTTGGGGAAAGAGAGAGGGTGAGAAAGAGAGAGGGAGAAAAAGGAAAAAGCCCATAAACTTAAGCCATAATATATAAGTAAAAGATATTATTTATAATTAAAATACCCAAAAAGTAGTTACTAATTTATTAAGTGACGATCATAAGTTAGAATATATATTAGCATTAATTTTGCTCTCTTTTTTTTATAATATTTTTTTTTCTTTTTATCTTTACAATACCATTTTCTTTTTTTTAAAGTTTATATCTTATTTAATTAAATTAATATATTTTATATAAATCTTATTTAATATTATTATTATTATTAATTATTATTTATTAATTATTAATATTATTATTAGTAACATTAAATTTTAATATTTAACTTATTATAATAAGTTAATTAGTTTTAGGTATTTAAATATAATTAATTAATTTATTGTATATATGAAGAATATTGAATAAGGTTATTAAATCATTATTATATTAATAATGTCAAAGTATTTAGTTATTATTATACTAAATTAATTAATTTTATATATTTAAATACAATTGATTAATTTATTAAATACATAATTGAGATCAATGAGTATTTAATAGAGTCATTAAGTGTTTAAAAGGTTAGTAGCGTTAAGTTAGTATTGTTAAACCAACAAAACCACCATTACAGTCAATTTTTTATTAATTATGGGTATTTAATGATAATTGATCAACTGGTTAAGTACATGATTAAGACCAATAAGTGTTTAGTAGAGTCACCAAGCGCTTGAAGCTGGAGCATTATCGAATTTAGCATTCAGTTATCGCTATGGCAAGTTGATCAGTTACTAATACTTAAATATGCCTAATCAGCCAATTTGGAGTAGTAGGATTACGATTTAGAGATTTGGGGAGTTAGGATTTAGGTTTAAGATTATTATTTTTCTTTAATTTAATTTTATATAATATTATAATTAATTTCTTAGATTATTTTTCTAATTCTTTTTATTAAAATTAATTTGTTAAAGGTTTAATATTGTTAATTTTGGGGAATTTTAAACTGATA
The DNA here is from genome assembly GCA_025201765.1 of Daldinia sp. FL1419. Lineage (NCBI taxonomy): Eukaryota > Fungi > Ascomycota > Sordariomycetes > Xylariales > Hypoxylaceae > Daldinia > Daldinia sp. FL1419. Next base: position 11,642 of record MU623633.1, on the reverse strand, counting down.
TAAAATAATTAGGTTATAAATATTACCTTGTAAAAATTTTATTTCCTTTTTAAAACTAAACCCTTTTAGGTTCTATAATTCATTTAAATATAAATAAATCTTTAAAAATTATCTTTTTTATTTAATTAATAAAGATTTATTAGGTTCTATAATTTAATTTTTCTATAAAATTTTTATATAAAAATATATAATTTTGATTTCCTTTTTAAAGATATTTTCTTATAATGTGTTATTATTAGTAAATAGTTACTTATATTTGTTTTTTTATTTAATTAATTTATTCTCCTCTTTAAGATATAAATACCTTATATCTTCTAGTTCATACAACCTCTGGTTTAATATGGGTTAGTTGAAGTATAGGGCATATCTTGTAGGAGTTATTAGAACTCCTGTTCAATACGTACGTTTAGCCCAATAAAGGTTTTATAATTTCAATTATGTAATTATATTACAGCCCTCTATAAAACCCCCCCCTCCCTTAAAAAAAACTTATGTAATTAGGGTGATTCAGTTATAAAAATAATTAAAAAAGAAATTTAATTAAAAACATAAGAATAATTTAAACTTATGTAATTGGGGTGATTTAATTATAAAAATAATTTTACAATTAATTCTAAATTTTGATGGTACAATTTTGACATTTTAGTTCCTTTAGAATATATAATAATTTTAGAATTAAAACAATAATATAAAAATTATAAAAAATATTATTTTATTTGTAAAAAACTTCTTTATATATTTCTGGCTTTAGATTTTTATTTATTTTAAAGATGTATTTATAATTTTGGTTTTAATATAAGATATTCAATATAATTTAATAAAATTTGGGGATATAAAAATAATAAAAATAAAAATAAATAAGTAATTCAAAATAGAATTTATTAGTTATTTTTCCTGAATTCTTGCAATTTTATTTATATTGATTATATTGAATTGAATAAGTTGTTTCTTTAGCAATTTTGGGTGCAAAATGCCAAGATTATATTATTAAAATTTAGAACCTATTGTTATTCCATAAGGTGCAAGAATGACACAGTGGGGCGGGCTAAAAATCTACTAGTAGTTTGATTGGTCCAAAAGCTCATATATAACAAAAATAGCCTCACCTAATACCATAAAAATCTATTTAATACAATAAAACACTTAATTCTAAATTATAATAAATAATAATTAATTTTAATAAATATATATTTTATTATATTTTATTATAATAATTTTTTAACTGATATTTTTAATGTTTTTGTTATAAAAAGTATATTATATTGATTTATAAAACTAATAAATGTTGGTACTTATAACACAAGCAAATTTTGCTGTAAAAACATGTAACTACATCTTAATAATTTCTGATTAGATACAATTTTTAGCGCCCCTACTGTACCACTCTCGCACCTCGAGGGATAATATTTAAATAATTAACTTACAATCTAGTTCCCCACACTATTTACATATACATACCAAGGTATCTAAACATAGGTAGGTACATACCTACTTAGGTACCTATATAAGTTCAAGGAGGGGGTTACAAACCCCCCCCCCCCCCAAAAAAAAACGGACCCCCTGTAAATTAAGCCAATTATAATTAAAAGCTTTCATATAGGACCTATATTTTAATTAGAAGTTTAAGGTATATTTATTTTTATTCTTTCAACCAATTAAAAGCTTATATCCTTATTAATATGCTATTTTAATAATAAGAACTACTAGTTTTTTTGAACTGGTCGCTTTGCGATCAGTTAGCCTTTTAAAATTAATTAATTTATATTGAACTAGGATAATATAATTATGTAATTAAAGCTACCCTGCAAAGACCCTATTAACTTCCATAGAACCAACCCTTTTAGATTTCTATAAATTATTTAAATATAAATAGGCTTTTAAGAGTTGTTTTCTTATTTAATTAATTTAAATTTATTATAATTCTTTAAGGATTATTTATATAAAGCCTTATATAAATATATATATTTTTTTATTTTTTTATTAAATATAATCTTTTAATATATATTATTATTAATAAATAATTATTTTTATTAAACTTGTTTATACCCTGCACAAACCGCATACACTTATACCCTACACAGACCGCATATACCCCAGCCCTCCCCCAAAATAACTTCTTTATAATGTAATAACATTTTTATTATTTATTAGAAAAAATAATAAAGTTATTTTAAACTTTATTATTGCCCTATACCTAAGCTGCCACTATATTATTTCATAAAGTTCAGGCATTATAATATATAAAATATTTTTTCATATTAAAGTTTAATTATTTTTATTAAAAGGTAAATTCTAATAAAAATATAAAATAAAATTAAAATTATAATAATATAATTTATTTAAATAAATAATAAGTAGGTTTTTTCCGGAACATAATTCCTACCTGGAACAAATATTAAAAGATGAACCGGATACCTATAATATAATCTAGGTAAATTGGGGTAGTAATAAATAAATAAATATTAAACTTTTTATTTAATTATTTAAATATTTTCTTTAAGATACAATCATTTTATATTTTATATTTTCTATTTTTTTATAACCTTTAATTTATTATTGGATTATTGAAATATAAAATATATTTTGTAGGAATTATTAAAATTTCATAATATATATATATAAATTTTTGAAATTTAATTCTTATTTAATTTTCTAATTTATTATTAAATTGGGGTAGTGTGATTATTATATAATGAAAATAACCTTATAAAATCTTATTAATTTATAAATCCTCCTTTAAAGTTTATATATATTCTTTTAAATATAAATAAACCTTTAAAAATTGTTTTTTTACCTGATTATTTTAAGTTCTTTATAAATTCTATATAAGTCTTTTAAGATTATTTTCATAAAATTTCATATAAATAATATATATTTTTTATTTATAACCTTTTATAATATATTATTATTATTAAGTAATTATATTTATAAATCTTTTTACCTAATCATTTTAATACCCTCTTTAAGATATAATCACCTTACATCCTCAGATTTATATAATTTTTGGTTATTATGGGTTAATTAAAGTATAAGATATATCTTACAAGAATTATTAAAACTCCTATTTAATATATAACTCTTTAAGAGTTAATTCCTATCTAATCAAATTAGATTTTTAAATATTAATTTATGTAGATCTTTTAATAACTTATAATAAATAATTTATAATCTTATTTTTAATTGAATATATTATTTATTTTATTTTTTGAGTGTTAATAATTATTTTTATTAATTGTTTTTTTATTTGATTATTTAAATATCCTTTTTAGGATATAATTATTTTATATCTTTTATTTTATTAGAACCTATTAGTTTTTTAGGAATAGCCTTTTTTAAAATTTTTATAAGTATTTTTTGGATATATATTAAGCTAGTGTAATATAATTATATAATAAAAGTTATTTTGTAAGATTTCATTAATTTTTATAGAATAACCTTTTTGAGGATTTTATAGGTTCTTATAGATATAAATAAGCTTTTAAGAATTGTTTTCTTATCTGATTAAATTAAGCTTTACAAAACCATTATATTTTATTTATAATTTTTATTATATTTTATAAATTTACTTTTTATTGAATATATTATTTAATTAAGTTCTAATATACATTATTATTGGCAAATAATTAACCCTATTAATTTTTTATTTAATTATTTTATTAATTTTTTTATGGTATAATCACTTTATATTCTTTATTTTATATAACCTCTAATTTGTTATAAGGTAGTTGAAATGTAAGGTAGAATATATTTTGCAAAGGTTATTAGAGTTTTAGTTTAATATATATATTAAATTAGGATAATATAATTATATAATTAAAATTATTTTATAAAACCTTATTAATTTCTATAGAATAAAGCCTTCTAAAATTTCCACAAGCCTTTTTGAATATAAATAAGTTTTTAAGAATTAATTTATTATTTAATTAGGTTAAATTCTAAAATATAAAATCATTAATTTTTCTTATAGAGTTTTATATAATAATATATGCCTTTTTTGCCTTATATTAAATATAACCTTTTAAACATATATTATCATTACTTGTAATCAGTTTTATTAACCTTTTATTTAATTATTTTAATACCTTTTTTAAAATATAATTTAATATGGGGTAATTAAAATATAAGGCATATTTTACAGGAGTTATTAAAATTTCAGTTTAATAATATTTATTTTAAATTAAAATTCCTATTTAATATATAAACCTTTAAATATTAATTCTTATTTAATTAGGTCAATTTCTACAAAATTATCATTTTCTTTTATAACTTTTATAATAATTTATAAATTCTTTTTTTTATTAAATATATTATTTATTTTACCTTTTAAACCATTAAAAATTAATTCTTTTTTAATTAAGTCAAATTTTTAAATATTAATTTATTTAATTTCTTTTATAGTTTCTTATAATATTTTCTTATTTTCTCATTTTTTATTAAATATATTATTTGTATTTTAAGTATTAATTATTATTACTAATAATCTCCTTTATTAACTTTTTATTTAATTATTTTAATACCTTTTTTAAGATATAATTACTTTATATCTTTTATCTTATTTATATGTATATCCTATAGGAGTTATTAGAATTAGTATTAATTTTAAATTAAAGTTCTTATTTAATATATAAATTTTTTAAAATTAATTCTTATTTAATTAGATCAAGTGTTTTGGAATTATTAATTTTTTTTATGATTTATTATAATAATTTCCAACCTTTTTATCTTTAATTAAATATAACTTTTTAAATATTAGCTATTATTATTAATAATTAATTTTTATTAATTTTTTTATTTAATTACTTTAATATTAATTTCGAATAATATAATTATATAATTAAAGTTACTTTAAAAGATTTTATTGGCCTTTATAGAACCATACCTTCTAAGGTCTTTATAAGCTTTTAAATATAAATAAGTTCCCAAAAATTATCTTTCTTACCTAATTAATTTAAATTTATTATAATCTTTTAAAAATCATTTTTATAAAACCTTTATATAAATATATACAATTTTAATCTTCTTTTTTAAAATAATTTCATTATATATATTATTATTATTAAATAATTACATCTATTAATCTTTTTACTTAATTATTTTAATACCCTTTTTAGGATATAGTTATTTTACATCCTCAAATTTATATAACCTCTAATCTATTATGGGTTAATTAGAATACAGGATATATCTTACAAAGGTTATTAAAGTTTATATTTAATATATAAATCCTTAAAAATTAATTTTTATTTAATTAAATAAAATTCTCTATTATAATAAATCAAAATAATATAATTACATAACTAAAGTTACTTACTTTATAAGACCTTATTAACCTCTATGGAAAAACCCTTCTAAAATCTCTACACACTTTTTAAATATAAATAAGCCCTCAAAAATTGATTTTTATTTAATTAAATTAAATTCTTTAACTATTACGTTTTATATAACTTCTTACAATAATTTATATATTTACTCTTTTATTAAATATATTATTTATTTTATCTTTTAAATACCAACTACTATTATTAATAATTAATTTTATTAATCTTTTATTTAATTATTTTAATACTTACTTTTTTCAAAATATAATTATTTTATATTTAATTATTAAAATTTCTATTCAATTAAAGCTCTTATTTAATACCTTAATTAAATAATTTAGATTTATTAATATGAGCTCCTATTCAACCAAAAAAACTATACACCACAAGAAGCCACAAACATACACACAAGGTATAAAAAAAATCCTCAATTATTTTAATTTATTATATCAATTTAAAACCTATATAAAAATATTAATAATTAATATTATTTAAAAAATAGCTAAATTTATGATCTTTTGAGATAGGTTATATGTATTTCTAATAGGAAATTGTTATATAATAGTTGAAAATATTTAAAAATGCAGGGGATTTCTTTGGAAATTAATTGGTCAATTAGGATTATAATACAATTAATGAAATAAGAAAGATATAAATTAAATAATAAAGATATTCTTTTAATTATATGATATAATTTAATAAATTAATTATATAATTTATTTTTAGAAAATAAATAATATTTTTGTTTAAATTAGAATGTAGAACTATAATAAGGCTAAATCTATTTAATATTAATAATATAACCTTATTGGCTGGCTTAAATAAGCCATATTCAAAATAATAATTAGATATTTCTTTTCTATTGTACCCACTAAACCAAAGGCGGAATGGCTTTAACAGGGGGTCCATTTCTAGGGGGGGTCCGTAACCCCCCCTTGAACTTCTTAAGGTAAGTATTCTCAATCGTATTTCGTCATACTGACTAAGCATCTTATAGCTCTCTCTCTCCACCCTGTGAAACTATTAGAGAAGATGAATATTTTGATCAAGCACTACGTATATGAAATAGTCAGCTACTCAAAATTAAGCACCTAAATATATAAGATATAATTAATACTGGTTACGCTTATCAGAAATACAAATAACAAAATACCTCATTATATCATCTATGTGTAATTGTATCTTACCATTTCAACATTTTATAGTTGTGGAAAGAGCAATAGGAAGGGTAGAAAAGCCTTCGAAGAGAACCTGATACCCACCCATCACCCTATGTGGCAAAGCTTTATTACATATATTTAACCCCACATCATACATCAATTATTAAATTTTATAAGAAAACATTTGAATGTACTTAACTTAATATTATATTATAACACGTTCCAAATAGCAACAGATAAAAGGTATCTAAATTAGGTTGGATTCTTAAACATATCAGTCTGCCTAGAAGAAGCAAGATGCGGAGCGGATCCTCGGTCCATAATTTACGTATGGGATAGGGGAGTATTACGGCGCTATTTTTCTCGTTGCGGGATAAGTCTGCATCGTTGGAATAGCTAGTCATTAGACGTAAGGAACTGGGGGACTGGGGGGATCTTGCCTTTTTTTTTTCTTCCAACTTTTCCCTCCACTTCCTTTCTCCGCACCCCTGTAGCAAGACGGGATTGTGCAATAAGGAAGAGGTACATTATCTAAGTACTTATAATGTAATAATAATAAGTTTTATCTTGATGTTTTCTTTTAGACACCTTACTGGCTAACAATATATGTTGATGGAACGTTTTCAGCACGACTTAAATAACTGCCGCTCTAACAATTCTGGATATTACATACATACATACTTCGTATACTACATAAATGAATAAACAATATCGAACCCAACGTTTAAAATGTATGCCTAACATATAGTACCTAACTACCTAATACTACCTGCCTGAGACTATCTAAGAATTAATAAACAATAAGGACCAGCAATGTTCATTAATATTGCTTCAAAGCCGTCGATAGATGCAATAACGATTCCAGCGTCATAGTTTGGTTCCCGCATATTTAGCGGCAAAGTTGTGTTTTAGATCTATCACTCAACTGGTTAATAAGCCACTAAGGTACTCGTACTATTCAGTTCAATGTTGTTTCCCTCTGGGGGAAACTTGGAGAGGGAGCGGAGGTATGGATTGCGGGTCCATGGAGATGCGATAGAGGTACCTAGACCTTGCTTAAGGCCCCATAAGGCCCTGCTAGACCCTGCTAAGGTTGCTCGTAGGTGAGGATGTCATGCGATCGTAAAAAGATAGTCTAACCTTATTCAGGTAGGTACCTTTAGGTAGCATTCAAGTAGTCTCAGGTAGTCTAGGTAATCCGGGTAGCTTAGCAGGCTTTAGGTAGAGATAGGTAGAGATTCCCTTGTTGCCCAGTGTACGCAATGATGCCAAACCACGAAAAAAAGCCTCCATGAATTCTTCATTAACGGTATGCATTGGAAGTTCTGGTCCCCGTTTCTACGTTCCAATCTCCACCTCGGAATTTGAATAACATCTTTTTTCCCCCCCCCCTTTGCTTCCCCCCTCTCTCTAGTTTTGTCCTTTCTTCTCATCCGAATCAATCTGTCTATCACTCGACCAGTCAGTTCGTCAGTCAGCCAGACAGACTATCCCACAGAACCCCGTATATCGCTGGGTCAGTTAAGCTAGCTATTAGCTATCTACCTAAAGTATTATTATCTCGAGATTCTGGTTTGTTTTTGAATTATTTAGGGATTGATTTGTTTCGGGTACTTTATGTAAGAGATATCTCGATCTATTCACACTACGAATCGAGGGAGACTTGCTATCCATTCTTTCATATTTGGAAAGCTAATTGTGTCAAATTCATTAGATATAGCTGGCGAGCTTCTTCCTTCCTTATATTTAACTCAGCATCACTTCTTTGCCTCTCGTATCCAGCGAAGCTACAACGCCAACTATCACAATGGGTGAAAGCGGGGAGAAGACTACTCGCGAAGTAAAAAACCACATACTCTTCGAAATCGCAACCGAAGTAGCTCATCGCGGTATGCCTTGCTTTTTATCCTAAAAAAGAAAGAAATAAAGAGAAACCTCCGACATGGTTAGTTTCTATAATAACCATAAACTAACATTAATCTTAGTTGGTGGTATATACTCTGTAATCAAGTCCAAGGCGCCTGTTACCACTGCTGAATATGGCGACCGGTATACGCTTATTGGCCCTCTCAACCATCAATCCGTATGTTTATTATTTTATTAACTGTTGGTTTTGAGTACACTTCTCTAACTAAAATTAGGCCGCCGTAGAAGTTGAAGAGCTCGAACCAAATACTCCGGAACTAGCTGCCAGTATCGAGGCTATGAGGAACCGGGGTATCGGTATGCTATATGGACGATGGCTCATTGAAGGCGCTCCTAGGGTCCTGTTAATCGACACTAAGACAGCATATAAATACATGGATGAGTGGAAGGCAGACCTGTGGAATGTTGCTAGTATCCCGTCTCCCCCGGGTGATGACGAAACGAACGAGGCGATTGTTTTTGGGTATTTGGTCGCATGGTTCCTTGGAGAGGTAAGGTTTTCCCACGCACTTGTCTTAAAGACCAACTAACTGACCGTTTTCGTCCAACGTAGTTTGTCTGTCACGAGAAGACCAAGGCTGTCATTGCTCACTTCCACGAATGGTTAGCTGGTGTCGCATTACCGTTAACCAAGAAGCGGCGCATAGATGTTACCACCGTCTTCACTACACACGCCACTCTCCTGGGTCGCTATCTTTGCGCTGGTTCTGTCGACTTTTATAATAACCTGCAATGGTTTGATGTCGATGCGGAAGCTGGAAAACGTGGTATCTATCACCGGTACTGTATAGAGCGCGCTGCTGCACACTCTTGCGATGTCTTTACCACCGTCTCACACATTACGGCTTTTGAGAGCGAACACTTGCTCAAACGCAAGCCCGACGGCGTCCTGCCTAATGGGCTCAACGTCACCAAATTCTCGGCCATACATGAGTTCCAGAACTTACACCAGCAGTCCAAGGAGAAGATTCACGATTTTGTCAGGGGCCACTTCTATGGCCACTATGACTTTGTGCCCGAAGATACCCTTTATTTCTTCACTGCAGGACGCTACGAGTTCCGGAATAAGGGTGTGGATATGTTCATTGAATCGCTTGCGCGCCTTAACCACCGGTTGAAGACCTCGGGTAGCAAGACAACGGTTGTAGCATTCATTATCATGCCTGCGCAAACTACTTCCTTGACGGTAGAAGCGCTAAAGGGCCAAGCAGTCATCAAGTCTCTGCGCGATACTATTGATGTGATTGAGCGAGGGATTGGCCGCCGTGTCTTCGAACGGTCGTTAAGATGGCATGACGGAGACCCAATGCCTGATGAGAAGGAGCTTATCACCAGCGCCGACAGGGTCGTCCTCCGGCGTCGTCTCTTCGCCATGAAACGACACGGTCTGCCGCCCATTGTTACGCATAACATGGTGAACGACTCGGAAGACCCTATTCTAAATCAAATTCGACGCGTCCAACTTTTCAACCATCCATCCGATCGTGTCAAGGTTGTTTTCCACCCCGAGTTCTTAAACTCGTCGAACCCAATTCTGCCCTTGGATTACGATGACTTCGTGCGCGGTACGAACTTGGGCGTTTTTGCTTCTTATTACGAGCCATGGGGCTATACTCCAGCCGAATGTACCGTCATGGGCGTTCCAAGCATCACCACTAACTTGTCTGGCTTTGGCTGCTATATGGAAGAGCTAATCGAAAACTCGGCCGACTATGGCATCTACATTGTGGACCGACGCAACAAAGGTGTTGATGATTCGGTTAATCAGCTCACTTCGCATATGTTTGATTTTTGCCAGAAGAGTCGACGCCAAAGAATCAACCAGCGTAATCGAACGGAGCGACTTAGTGATCTTTTGGATTGGAAGAGAATGGGGATGGAATACGTTAAAGCTCGGCAATTAGCCTTGCGACGAGCGTATCCGGGATCGTTTTCTGGCGACGAGGAAGACGACTTCATCCCTGGAGTCGAACAGAAGATCTCACGCCCCTTCTCGGTCCCTGGTTCGCCCCGAGACCGCACAGGCATGATAACACCTGGTGATTTTGCGAGCTTACAAGAAGGGAAGGAGGGTTTAAGCACAGAAGACTACGTGGCGTGGAAGTTACCGTAAGTAGAATTGGAGCACGATTTAAAGCGTTATAGCTAACTCGTGATGGTGTAGGGAAGAAGAAGATCCCGACGAGTATCCATTCCCGTTGACACTACGAACAAAGAAGTCGAACATTTCTGGACCGGCATCGCCTCTCCAACTCAACGGGAACCATTAGGAGTAGAGAGATGTCTGAATTTCGGAAATAAAAGCCGCGCGGTTCTGGGGGATTCTGATAGGCTTGGTGTATTAGGTTATGTTGTGGTTGGGCTTTGGTTGGGTGCGGTGGGAGGGGAGACCATTGGCGGTTTGCATATACACCTATTATATATCCTCTGGTTGGAAGGATTGATAACGGAACGCAACCATTGGGGGTTATTTATAGTGATTGTATATATAAAGCAATGCATTAGCTGGCTGTTAGAAAGAAAATTTATTATTATTATTTTTTTATTTATTTTACATTTATATATTAAGGTTTTCTGTTTATTCAACTGGCGTAGTGGTATCAGGCAGGTATGATACTATTGTATAAGTATCGTGTAGATATCAGATATTAGATTATGTACCCTCATTATTTCAACCCAAAGTCAGGTAAGTTCTTAGGTTAGAAGATTACGAAGTACCGCCGCACTAGTGGGTCCCACGGTGAGGTAATCTATCTGTCTATTTAAGTACCTCGGGCAGTTGAATTGCACGTGGGTAGAGGTATGTACCTATGGACTGTTACTTACTTCTCAATGCCTAACTTAGTTTATGCCTTAAGTTTTCTTAAGGTTTTGTATTGAAAGATTGTTGTTGGATTAGTAAGCCTGAAAATAACATGGAAAAATTCTCTCTTTTATAATAATTCTATAAAAAGCTTTATTATTTTATTTTAAAATTTTAATAATAATAATAATAATTTAAATTTTATAATTATAATTTTTTTTTATATATTATATAATAATTAAAAGTTTTAATTATATTTTAATATAAATATATGGTTATTATTAATTTAATTATATTATATAAATATATATTTAATATAATTCTAATTATATTTAATTAAATAATATTATTTAAAAATATTGTAAAAATTTATTTAATTATTTATAATTATTAATTAAAAAATACAAAATTAGATTTTTATAATTTTAATTTATA
>MU623632.1:0-24410 GCA_025201765.1 Daldinia sp. FL1419 | reverse complement strand
TATATTCTGTAATGTTTAGGAAATTTAAACCAATATATAAAATAATTAATATATTTAATTATATAAAATGGGTTAATATATTATTATTTAAATTTCTTTTTAAAAATAAAAATTATAAGGATATTATAATTTTTATATAAATATAAAAGAATTTTATTATTAAATTTAAAAAAAATTAATTTATATTTTATATTATAATATTATTTTATTATTATGATTGTAATAATAATTATATTATATATTTTTATTTAAAATTTTAGGATTCTAATTGGATTTAGGGTAGATAGAAATTGATATATATTATTTAATATAAATCTATATAAAATTTTAAAAAGATTAATTTGAATTATGAATATACATATAAAGTTGATTTTATATTATAAATATGGAATATAATCTTTTCATTTTATATTATTTTTTAATATATATAAATAATATTAAAAAGTAAATTTAATTTGGAAAATAAATTATTTACTTTATCCATTAATTTGAAAATAATATATTATTATATATAAAAGTTTAATATTGGTACATAATTAGAATTATTTCCAAAAATTGATGAAGAATTTTAGATCTCTATTAGAAATAATAATTTTCAATATTCCCTAATTCTTAAATAATAAATTATTATAATAAATATTTACCTATTATAATATTATAAAATCATATTTTTTAAAAATTATTATAATTATTTTAAAAAATTTATTAATTATTATATTTAAGGTATTTTTATTTTTATAATTTTTAAGGATATTAAAAATTATATTTATTATAATTATATAAAATAAATATAATAAATTAATAATAAATTAAAAAGAATTGTAAGATTAATAATTTTATAATTATATAATGGAATATTTGGGGTAAGTGTTAATAAACCTTTTAAATTCTTTTAAATTAATAATAAAAAGAAAAAATATATCCCTTATTTTTTTATAATTGAAATAATTTTTTTCATATATTATTTTAAAAATTTTAAAATAATATAAATAAAGAATATATAAATAATCTTATATTTTTAAAGTTTTTTATAATAAATTATTTTATATTATAAATGGTAAAATAATAATATTATTATTAAGGTATTAATTATTTTTAATAATATTAAAGATTATTTATTATTTAAGATTTTATAAATAATCTTATTAGAGTTTTAATTAAAATTCTAAATTAATTTATATAAATGTTATTCTTTTAGTATTAGGAAAAATACCAGATATAATATAAGGAGGAATTGTAACTAGTTGTAGAGTGGGTAAGGTATATTCCAAATATATATATATGATTTTTTTATTAAAATTAATTTAATATTTATTTTTATTATTAAAAAGGATATTAAAACTTCTTTCATTATTATTAATAATCTTTTTTATAGTGGAGAAATATAAAAATGTGTTTGGGATAATATATAATCTTCCAAATTTATATATAATAATAAATATAAATTTATTAATATATTTTATAATTTATATAAAATAAAGATTTTTATTATTTAATGTTATTAAATTTATAAGGTTGGTATAATAAATTATTTCTACAATAATTTAATAATCTATAAAAATAAAGACATTAATAACAACCATATTTATATAATACCTAATTTTCTTCAAAATCTATATAAAATCAAGAATTTCCATTTCAATTAATTAATATTTTTATTTAATAGGAATAAAAATTTAAAATAAAAAAACAATTAGATAAATTACAATTTAGGAAATATAAATTGAAATTTTCTTATTTTTAAAAAAGGAAGGGATAATCTTTTTATTAATATAATAAATTAAAATATCAATACTTTTACAAAATATATTAAAATTAATATAAAATAATTAATTAAAATTATAGAAATACAAAATTATATATTTTATTAAAGTATCTTTAAGATTTTTAAAAGATTTTAATTTTACCTTTATAAGAATATTAATAGGAATATTATTGATCCATTTTTTTTAACCTTATTTTTTCTTACCTCTACAAAAATTTAAATATATTAATATAACCTTGTACTTCTTAAATAATTTAATAAATTTAATAAAATGGGGGACATTACTTTGCATATATTTAATCAATCTAATAAACATTTCTAAATTTTTTAAAGAAATAAAAAAAATAATCTTTACAATAACAATTAAATATTCTTTTATTATGAATAAATTAAAAGAATTAACAAAATAATTTAAAATAACAATATTAAAGAAATCAATAAATAATTTTAAAAGGCTAATGAAAATATTCTTTAAATATAATAAGGTAAAGATGATAGTAAAATCTTTAATGTAATCTTTAAAGATCTCTAAAATGATTATAATGTTGATGCCTTTGAGTAGAATATCCATTTATCTTTATATGTAAGTGTTATTATTTTTGTAACCTATAATCAGGCACTGGAAGGTATATTGGCTTTATACCATAATGATTATTAAAGTCCAACAAGTGGAAGGATAAACTTACCATTAATAATAAAAGACAAAGATATTTATAATTATTATAAACTTTTTCTTATAAATTTTCACAAATATTACATTTTGTAATTTTATAGGATACATATTATTAAGGTTTATATTATTAAATATACATATATTTATAATTATTTATCCCATTTTGGTAATTTCTTCAGGGTTATTATTAATGATTTTTATTATTGATTTAATTAAAGTTTTTTAAATGATAAAAATGGATATAAAGAAGGGGATGGATTGGGTAATATGGATAATTTTTCTTATAATCAAAAACTTTTCTAAGGTTTTATTTATGAAGGTTTAGTTTTTTATGTTAATAGTGTAGGGATAATATTTCTTAGGAAATAGATTTTTTTAATTTGGTTTTAAATTAAAGCAGATTTATTCTTTTTTAATAATATCAATAAAATTTTTGTTGTGGAAGATATCTTTATTTTTAAACATTATATTAAAAAGGTTTTTAATAATTTTAAGGTTTTTAGGGTTGTTATATATATTAATATTAATAAGGTATTATTAGGAGTTTAGGATGTGGGAGGTAATGAAATCACTTATATCCCTAATAATATAAATATTGAAGTTCTTCATATTTAATTTGTATAGAATTAATAAAGAAACACAATTATTATTAATATAATAATTATAGAAATTTTATTTTATAAATTTTAAATATTTAATAAATATATTAATAAAAATATTAATAATTTTATATATATTATTACAAACAATAATTTTATCCATTTAATTATCTAAAATAATTATATAAATAATAATAAGATTAGTAATGGACTTGAAAATCAAATCCTATCTAAAATAGGCATAATATAATATAATTAAATAAAAATAATATTTGGTGGGGATGGTAATATAATCATTAAAAGTTATATAAGCCTAATAATGGATTTAGTGGTTAGGAATAATAAATAAAAGAATAACTATCCAATATAATTATATAATCATAAATTTTTTTAATAAAATAATATTTATTTACTTATTATTAAAAATATTAATATTAATTAGTATGCAGGTGGAGAAGCCCTTAATAAAAATAATTTTTTTTATAAATAAAATAATAATAATTTAACTATCTCTATAATCCTTAAAATATAAAAGAAAAATAATATATTTTAATATAAAAACTTAATTTTTTATTATTTCCTAAATAAATATTGGAAATACTCTTATACATATTTTTATATTTGAATAATAATATAAAATCCAGACCTTATTAGCCAAAAAATAAGTACATCCCATATCTCCATATACATTTATTTCCAATTTAGTATAAAAATCTACTATTAAAAATAATTTAAAATAAATTTTAATTTTATATACAAAATTTATACCAATTTTATATAAAAAATCAATTAATAAAAAAATTATTAATAATTTATTCTTTAATATATAGGATTGGGATTATAAATTGTAGTATATATTTAATAATATTAAAGTACTTAAAAGAATAATATTATTAGAGGGTAATATAATAATATAAATAGGTTTATAAAATTAAAAATAAATAATAATGTTAATATCTATATAGTTATTAATATAATTAATTAATAATAAATCAGGAAAATCTTATGTAATAAAAATGAATTTTTTTTTTTTTTTTGACGCGCACATCTGGGAAATATCTATCTATTTGCAATATCATATTATTTTGAACTGTAAGGATATTAATCTTGCTAATGAAGAATAATATAAGTGGATTGGAAAATAATTTTAAGTATGCTAACGCAAAAAGTGTTAATAAGCCCTATAGGGATTGGCCATATCCGTTTGGTAAATAATAAGGATTATTCTACTAAAGGATTAGTAATTCCTAACATAATGTTAAAGGAAGGAGGTTTAGATTATATTATTATTATAAATACTAAAAAAGGTTATTATAATTTAGGAATTAATTATTATAGATATAACAATCCAATTCAATTGGTTAGGGATTAATGGTACCAAATTATACAACTTCTTCACCATCATCATCCAAGTCCTAAAAGAATCTAAAATCCTTAGGCATATCTTTAGAATTTATAATTAAACCATTATTCTATTCATTATCATATTCACCATAATAACCTTCTTCCAAAAAATTGTAAAAATTATTAGAATAAGGGTTAAAATTATTATAACCCAAATTATAATCTCTATAATAAACTTAATTCTAAATAAATTAAATTAAATAATATTGTTAATATTTATATTTATAATTATGATTATAGTTATTTGGTTGAGTTGGGGATTAAATCAGTTATTAAACCAGTTATTAAAGGGCCTTTTATTTTTGGTTATAATATGGTATCTATTAATGTTATAATGGTTATTGGGATTATTAATATATCTAGGCCAGTAATTGATATGATAGGTAATAGGGGGGCAGTGTTCCTTAATTCTACTAATAAGGAATTATAGGTATAAGGATTTATTATTATTATTATTATTATTATTATTATTATTAATATTATTAATAATAAAGGTAAAGTAATCCATATCTTCCATATTAAGAATAATTATAATTACTACATCTATAAAAAAAATTTTAATTACATTATTATTAATAAGGTTAGTATTAATTAATATTATTATAGTTATTAGGGTATTAAAAGGATTATTTATTATGGTAGTATTATTTAAGGGATTTTTCATATCTTTTATAATCTTTAAAAATTTAAGGATACTTATTTATAATTGTTTTTTATAAAATTAATTTACATTGGTTAATTTGGGTAATAAATTATTTAATAATAATATTAGGAATTAGGTATTCCAATTATATTTAAATATTATTATTAAAATCATTAAATATTACTAAAAATTAATTAAAATAAAGTAAATTATAATCCTTAATATTATAAATGTATATATTAATATATTTATATATGCTTTTTCTTCATTATAAATTTAACAATATAAACAAATATTTTAATAAATTATCTTATATAATAAAATCTTCCTTTTTAAATTTATTTATAAAAACCATTTTAATTTCTATTATTATATTTCATTGTAAAACTCTTTTTTCCAAATTTATAAATTTTATAATAAATTAACTTTACATCTTTCCTTATAAACATATTATTCAAACCACTTTAACAACTTCCTCATTACAAACTTCAACTACCTTAATAAGATGATTAATAAAAGCATAGACATTAAAATAAATTATATATCTACCAAACATATAAAATCCAAATCTCTATATATCCTTATTATTAAAATTAAAATAATTTACTTCTTCAAACTTAAATATACTAAAATAGGTAGGGGGAATAGGATTATCATAATTATTATCCTTATTATTATCATCATTATCATTATTATTCTATTAACAATCATAGTTATTATCCTGTTAGTAGTTACAGTTGTTATCCTACCAATAATCACAGTTATTATTTTATCAATATTCATGGTTATTATCCTATTATTAATTACAGTTATTATCTTAGTAGTAATTATGATTATTGTTTTAGTGATAATTATGGTTGTTATCCTAATAATAATTATGATTGTTATCTTATTGGCAATTATGGTTATTATTAGTTGTATTGGTTTGTAAAGCTTTAATAAAAATATACATTAAGGTGTTAATATTATTGCCGGGTTGTTTTGAAGAAGAATCACATCTTATAAAAGGGCCATTACTATTAATATTTCCACCAACAAGATCTGCCTATTCTAAAAACATTTGGGGTTAGGTAGGTAAGGGTTTTTAGTTATTTTTAGGTTTATTAAATAGGTTAATTTATTTAAGTTTAAAAATTAAGGTGGATTTCTAAATGTTAGTGTTTGTTAATTGAAATAACCTAATCTAGCACTATTATTAAGGTTAAAAAAACTAAAGAGGTTAAAGAAACTAAAAAAACTAGGGAGGTTAATCAAACCATTAACATTAATAATTTTAAAAAATTTATAAGGATTAGTCTCCCTTGGAAAGCCTAATTTACAATCTAATTATTGTTTTTTTAATTTTAATAAATAAGGAGTCATAATTATTATTAATAAGGGAAAAAAAAAGATTATTATTAAAATCCAAAAAGGGAATTTCTATTATAATATTCTAAGTACTTTAGGTTAAAAAACCTATTAATTATTTTCCAATTAAAGATAAATTAGAATTAAAATTAAAATCTTAACTAAATAAAGTTTAAAAAAGTTTAATTAAATTTTTTAAGGTTTAAAGATCTTTAATAAAATTATATTTAATATAAAATAATAATTTTTAATTAAAATAGAGGAGTAGTAATTTATTAAAGATAAATAAATTAATTTTTTATAAATATAAGGTAATAAATATAAGGTTAATTGAAAAGGTTTATGGAATAGTAGGGATAATTGGTAAAAATAATTTTTTTAAAGATAAATAAATTATAAGATTGGGGGGAACCATTAATGGTAGAGGTTGGGGTTGTTTTAAAGAAGATTGGGGTGCCTTTTATAATTCTTTATATTTCAAATAATTCTTTTTCTACCTTTTTAATTAATTTTTAAAAATTCTTTTCTTTTTAAATCATTTAATAGGAAAAATTATTTATTCAAAATTATTATCATATAATTTAAAAATTAAAATTTAATTAGTAATTAATAATAATTAAAGAAGGATTATTTAAATAAAATTTAAATTTATTAAGATAATAAATTTAATAAAATAATATTAGGTATATTTAAATTGTAATAATTGGTGAACTAAATATATTACTGCCTTAAATATATAGGGGGAAGAAAATAAATATAAAAACAAAAAATTAAATAAAGCAAAATTCTTACCTATAAAATTATAAATTTTAATAAGATTATTTATAAATTTTACCTAATTAATAAATAAATAATAATAATTTAAATATTTTAAAATAATTAAATTATTCAATACAAATTTCTTATTTATATATAATTTATTAAAATGAAGGGGAAATGGTTTAATATAATTTTTTTTATAATAATTATTATGGTATGTAGGCTTATTTTAAATAAATAAGATATATTAATAAGATTAATTAATAATATAAAACTAAAAATAATTAAAAAAGATCATAAATAAAAATAAAAAATAAAAATAAAATAAAAAAAAATAATTTAATTGATTTGTTATTATAAAGGATTAGAATTAAAGTTATTAATTATTAGATATAAATATATAAATTTAATATAATTATTTTAAAATTTTAACTATATTATAAATATAATCCGAATGGTTTTATATAAGCCCTGTGGGCTTTTACGTGACCACTAGGATCTAGGGTCAGGGCTAGGGCCTATGGGCCCTTGTCTGTCATATGACAGCAGGTCCAGGACGGCTGCGGGCCATTACTTAAATTATCCACATTTCCTCTCCACGCCCCCCCCTCCCCCCTGATTACCTTTAATACAGGTATTTAGGTACCTATCAACATTAAATATAAGATATCAAATATTACTTAGGCATTTGCCAATATTCCCATCCCCTCCCATCCCCCCACCGTAACAGGACTAAAATTTTCAAGCTCCATAGATCTCTTCTATAGACAGAGTATGGAAAATCATGTTGGGTGGTTGGGCAGCTACCTCATGTGGTTGTGATGTTGGTTGCGATATTATCTAGAAGATGCTATCCCTCTTCAAGAATCATTTCCACACATGCAAGTTAAAGCGCTTGTATTACCAGCCACAGAGGAACTCTGCCATAGGCAACTGCCATAAGGCTCCGCTCCTAATAGTGGTTACTCAAGCGCCAATTAGGCACGATAGATCGCCCTCGGTAAGAAAATACCCAATGAAATTAGTTGATAAATGATCCTGCCACAAATGCCGCCGCTTCTATCTCAGGGGTAACTGAGTCTAGTTGATTCTTGAGGGCATATAAGTCAATGGCTATCTTCCACGAAAATCATAACAACCTACCATCTAATACAGGTTTATCGCCACTGCCAGCGTCCCTGCCTATTGAGCTTACATATCTGCTAAAGCTGGCGTCTTACTACGAATCATGCGCCTCCTCAATGCTTGCAGCGGGGAAATAACCATCTTCCAGTCCAGCAACAGTCTTCCTCCTTATGCCATACTCTCACATACTTGGAACGAAGAAGAAGTTTCATTTCAGGACTGGGAAGAGCAACCTTGGGAAGAAGTTAAGAAAAAGAAAGGCTTTAAGAAAATAGAGTATTGCCGTCAACAAGCAATCAAAGAGGGTTTAGGATGGGTCTGGGTTGACACGTAAGTCGAGACCATAACATACTTGAAAATATCATCATTAAAAGTATATGCCATCCAAACTATAGATGCTGCATAAATAAACAAAGCAGCGCCGAACTATCCGAGGATATCAACTCGATGTTTAAATGGTATAAGCAAGCAGCCATTTGTTACGCTTATCTAGCCGACGTAGAGGAAGGTCCTCAGTCTATAATCGAGAGTCGGCTCAGGGAGAGTCGCTGGTTTACACGCGGGTGGACGCTTCAGGAACTAATAGCACCTGAACAAGTGGTATTCTATTCCCAGAACTGGCATGAAATTGGGACGAAGTCAACACTCTCAAAATGTCTATCCAGAATAACCAATATTGGGGAGAT
Source organism: Daldinia sp. FL1419 (assembly GCA_025201765.1). NCBI lineage: Eukaryota > Fungi > Ascomycota > Sordariomycetes > Xylariales > Hypoxylaceae > Daldinia > Daldinia sp. FL1419. Next base: position 15,409 of record MU623632.1, on the reverse strand, counting down.
GTACTTAATGGACAGCGCAAACATCCGGAACGCTAGCATAGCCCAGCGTATGTCCTGGGCAGCATATAGAGTGACGACGCGCGAGGAGGACATTGCATACTGCCTCATTGGTATATTCGACGTGAATATCCCCCTTCTCTATGGTGAAGGGAAACGAGCCTTTCGGAGATTGCAGGAAGAGGTGTTGAAGGCTTACCCGGAGGACCACACACTATTTGCCTGGGGAACTATTGTATCGAAATTTTCCAAGTATACAGTAACCGATGCTCAAATGCTGGGCTATGAGCCCATTGAGGGTAACCTCAACGAAGACGGGATTGAGGGCGACGACAACGATGACGAGTCAGTCCTCGGGCTTCTAGCTCAAAGTCCAGCGGATTTCAAAGATTCTGGAAGATTTGTACAACCAATTAATTATTGGACGTTTTTCCGACCCCGGTATTCGTACGTAAGACTTAATTCTGTCACGTCCCCTTTTCTCTGCCCCGCTCATCAAATCCCCCATATCCAAAGGGGGAGTATTTGACTCCGATTCTTTCCCCCAAGCCCTAATCAATTTACCAAACAAAGCAGCTAATTACATACATAGTCAGTCAGGGCCTCTTGATATACTGATGGTGCCAACTGTTTTTGGTTCTGCCATATATATAGAGCTACCGATAGTTGGGTATCTTGATCCGAAACTCAGTAATTGCGCCTTTAAAGATGGCTTACCTTTGTGGAGGCTACGAGAGACGAGAATCGCGATCCTGACTTGCGGGTATCAGGATTGGAATGATTTCAGGTTGGTTACGATCCCTCTTATCGTCGGTGTGAGAGGTAGCTATGGGCGGACAAGAGAGATCGTTATCAACAGTGATACTACGCTTGAAAAAATCAACTACAGCACGTTACGGCGCTATTGTCAGAAAGTTATCATCGAGGATGAACCCTCTTACCAGCCGCAGAGCGGAGATATCGTTTTTAGGAGAATCACATATTCCCTTGATTTTGAGGGAATTAGGGCTGCTAAGGGTGTTGATATTCTCCAGCATAATTCTATCCTGAGAAGCATGCATCCGACTCAACATAATATAGCTGCTCTTCTATTCAAGTATGATTTGCTGACAGGTTTGGGGATATGCATACGTCGTGTGGGACAGAGTGAAAACGGTATTGGAAACCTGGAATTTGCCGTAATGCACATCAACTACTTCTCCTATGCAGACAAATATGTTGTCGCGGGAAATGGATCTCAAGATAAAATTGAAGGTTCGGCAATAGAAGGCCCACCTCCGTTCAAGAATACACATGACGCTTGGGATTATCTATTTAGTAATTGGAATAGTGCTCGATGGGAGGGCGTAGTGGACTCTCGAAAGCCGTTGGAGATAATAGCAGAGAGCGAGTTTCTTCCCAGAGTGCGTATCGCAACCGAGCGTATACCTATCGATGAGGACTCTGAGCAGTACGTCGATATGGTAGACATTATAATCCAGCCTAAGCTAAACCAACCGCGTTATATCACGCCGAGCGAGGGAATGGAGGCGTATTTGGAGGAGCGAAAAGCGAAGTACTATCTTAATTGGAAGGAATACGTGGCCAGTGTCACAAGATAGAACTCAGAGGTATGGGAGCAGCTTTATTGCGTCACCAAGGACTTTTATTTAATCACAGGAGCTTTTGGATATACAATAGGTCTAATTGGAATATACTTTTATTTTAGACACCTTACGTGGTTTGAGACGAGGATAGCGTAGGTATATGAAAAGGCCTGTACATGATATTCTTTGATCCCTCTCATTTGCTTTTGCGTAAACCCCTTATTTCGGTCATTTATTTACATGGGTAACATAACATTGCCCTGTGGCTTGGAACTAAGATATATTTTAGTAAAATACAACAGACGCTTTCTTCTTGCCTTACCCAGGACATTCGTCACTAATTGGATTCCGATCTAGGTATAACTGTATGTATTGGATTTGCATCGCGGGACACATGAATGGTAGAAGGCGTACAACTACATCCTTCCGAAAGTCTATGGACGTATTGTGAACATCGTAAAAGCACTTCTAAGATGTGCTACGGGATGACGGGTAAATCAGGCTGCTACTGCACAAGGCACACAACTGTAAGCACCAGAAAGTAGAATAGGCATATTGTCTGCACAGATAAGTATTGTAATAGTATTAATTGCATATACGTTAATGCTTTTTACTATTTTCTTACCTAGCTCCTGAAACTAAGCTAACAAGGGTTGCCTCCCTAATACGCTATGGCGTGGTAAAAAAAATAACATGTAAAGTCCATTCTAAAATATGCCCCCGGTAGAGACAGTAGAGACGATTCCGAGGTGACGAAGGACACATCTTAACCCTGCATCTTCTTTCTCTTGCCGACCTGGGCCGAGAAACCGGTCTTGATAGCGGTGACGGACCGACGAGATCCACACGAGTTGCACGTGATGAAGTAGAGACGGTTCTCTCCCTTGTTGAGTTCTGTATCGGGAGATCGACACGTCTTGCAAGTAACGTACTCGACTACAATCTAGTTAGTAACATTACGGATAACCATTAAAACCCGAAAGGCAACTTGGAGGGGGCTTACTGATGTATTTTCGTAGAACGTTCTCAATTTGCTTCTGCTGGAATCGACCCTTGATGACTAGTCGCCTGCTACCGTCGACTGAACCATTCGTACCCAACTCGGCGAAGAGGTAGGCGGTGACGTGCTCCTCGCTTCTCTTCATTCGCTTGGTGATCTCTTGGATGTTGGCGAAAATAGTCTTCTTGTTACCTTCCCGTAAGCACTGAGGAGGCGGGATCTTGTAGCTTCGCGTGCCGCTTGAGGCATGGTCGGGGTTCTTCTGAGCCAAGAGGCTGAAGAAACGGCTAAGTAGCAAATCGTAACTAATCGCTTTAGTCTCATCGTGACTCCAGATACCGGTGCCTTTCTCCATATCTCCGCTCTGTTCCTCGCCCTTTCCATCGGCGCCCTCTGCTCCCTCCTTGTCGAGATCGAGTGCCGCAATCTTGGCAGCGAATTCGTCGCCTTCGTCGGCCTTAGGGGCCTTCTTCTTCTTCTTCTTCTTGAGGGTTAGGTCCAAGCCACCGGCGTCGGCGGCCCCATCGGCAGCACCGCTTGCCTCTTCTCCTTCGGCATCTTCGGCCTTCTTAGGCTTCTTCTTCTTCTTCTTGAGAAGATCAAGACCGCCTTCTTCAGCGGCAGGGGCAGCGTCTTCGACGGCAGCTTCTCGCGCATCAGTAAAAGCCCCAAGAGCGGCTGAGAGCGGCGGCGTACGGGGTGTATGGGACAGGGCAGTGTCCTTTGTATCCTCGGAAGCCATGGTTACTATCTTGCCGTCGGGTTCAACTACTAATGCTTCGGAATTGAAAACGACGGATTTTCGTTGTTTACGGTCGGGAATAGAGGGACGTTGGTCCTGCTGGTTAGGGCTAAGTTAATAAAGAATATCTAAACCAAGGTGCGGCAAGATAGAAAGAAATAAAAGTAAAGAATCCGCCTGTGAGAGGAAGGTTGAGGTTAAGTTGGTGCCGAAATGAAATCCCACGTCCCAAGGGTTCAACGTTGAATGTAGGAAGGTATGACTCTTAAGCGGTGGCTCATGTCTCGGAATTTTCAATGTGGCTCCCGGTGTATAAAGTAGTGAAAGTAGTGGGTCTCCATAATTTTATCCTATGGAATTGCTCGTGTGGAGGGGCGAAGTGCATGGGTACTTATGTATTGGCCTTATCGGATCCCTCGCGTTCAATGTTCAAGCTAGTGGGGGGTACCTAAAACGAGTACATGCAGGAAGGTACCAAAGGAAAGAAGATAGAGGGGAAAGGAGGGAGGGGTGGTGACGGTGCAGCTGCAAACACCAGGCCCGATGGATAAGTGAAGTTAAAAATGATCAGGCAATTTGTATCCATATCCAGCACAAGCAGGTATAAATGGAGAGAGGAAGACGTAAAAAATAAGACAAGTCAAATTTAACTTACAGTATCTGCTGCATCTGTTGCATCCATCCTTGCGATTTTCTTCTGGAAAGGTATGCTTGCTTGTTTCTTTTTTTGTAGTCTTGAATTATATAAGAATTATCCCAGTTGTGTCACAATAGTTGTTAACGCCCAAGGAAAAAACAATGCTGGTTTTACAGCGCAAGATCTGTGGCGATAAAGATGCGATAAGTGGGTTAATATTATGAATGGTGGTAGAATTGCTAAAGATCTTGTTACAAGTTCTCGTTGCAAACTCGTTCTTAATTTTTAGCTTGATTAGAAAGACTTTTTTTTTTCGAAATGGCGGAAGTTTGAGGGTGATGAAGTTGGATAGATCAAAAAAGAAAAAGAAAAGCTAGGAGCGCGGGAAGATCCTATGACGTTTGAGCCCTACGATGGGAATGCATATCAATTTGTTGCCTTCAACTTGCTCTACCGCCTCGTCGGAGTACGTACATTCCCTAATATTCTAACTTCAGAGGGGTTAATAAGGTTGCGCCCCGCACTTTTCGAATCTCAGCCAACCCAACTAAGAAACGGTCCAACGCGAGTCCAGGGCTGGTAGGTACCCAAGGCTGCTAAGGTAAACCTCTCGGCAGGTAAACGGGCAGGTACAATACCTAAACTATGACTCAGCATCAATTTAGTTGTCTGACCACCCCACGGCTAGAGTATCTCATCATCTCCCCCACTATGAAACAAGGGTTTGCCAATGATAAGCCACCCTAGATCGGCAAGTGTTCCATGTATTTGATTGGCCTTGCAAGGGAAGGTACAGAGGTATTTCGGAGCTAACATACCTAGCTGTGCGTAGGTAGAACCTTTAGCTTACGTCTCAACTTATAACAACTACCACAACCAAAACGGCATCAACTTAATTATTACACTACCATATTCCGCGTTCTACCGTATTCGTTATATCTTGCTCCAACTAGGGTTGTGTATTGGGGATAAAGCTAAAAAGCCCCCGGTCGGTGGGACCCGATGTATCAGATTTGTTAGCAGTAGCGCCTTGTCCCGTCGCTTGCTTGCGAGCCTCAACCGTATAAGGCAATCGCGAATCTTTCGCTTCTCTTTCGAACCATGTCGCTCTCCGGCTCGTTCACACTACCCGACACTCCGGGCTCCGATAATGATGACATCGATTCCCTTCCTTCCACCTCCACCGAAAGTTTCACGACCGACGACGATTTCGACGCGCAAAGGGAGTGGGAACAAAGCTTAGAACAGCTACAGCTGCTCCTAACTATGGTCTTGGTGCCATTTGCTGGTAAATATCTAGGCCGCAAATTTGCCTACTGGAGTATGATTCCATGTCGCTTCTATTATACGGTTCTGGACTGACGTTGGTCTAAATAGGTTGGGCGCGATATATGGAATGGATGCATAATGTTGAAATTAAATGGACGAATAAAACGGCATTTAAAGCTTCCGGTGCGGTTGAAGCAGCGGCGACGCTCTGATCAATCCATTTTTTGGTCTACATAAATTTTCAGAGGGAAACTTTCTACGGACATAGGCCGGATGGCACCCTATTTGTGTATATAAGGGCAGCGCTGTGGATACACGGGATAGTCGGCATGTGGCACCATGATGCAAAAAGAAATCCATGATACCAATTTGGCAGCCCGTCTCTCATTCCGGATACGTTCTGTGCTGCTGTTAGGCTTTGATGATTCCCATCCGAGATGGCAAAATAAGAGCCTAACAGTAGCTTCGACAATCTTTCGCTGTCTTTGGCTTTCAAGACGTCTCCTTCCGGGGCTCTAGCGCGCCACGATAACAGGAGAGCAAGTTCTTCTTGTCCAATTGCCGACCTGACTAGATCGGCTTGCCCTGTTAAGAGGAGTCACAGGTAGTCACAATTAGTTGGATATCCAATAATAATGAAGTAAGCCTTCCTATTTCAATCCTAGCCCGCACGTTACCATCCATAGTGCTCCTCTAAATGGTTGAACCCCCGCCGCCCTCGCAATAAATATCTTTTGATTTTACGGCTAGACTTTCTAAGTGTTACAGATTCGGCATGTGTGTTGTTCCCAACCTAGATATGCCCAATATAAGTTTCTGTTATTAATAGAAGTTAATATTTGACCCCCTTTATCACCCTTGAGCCGCAAAATATACCATGCGAGATGTTCAGATGCCCATGATTCTCGGCTAGAATTCGATTCAATGGGTTACAACGGCTATGCACCCATCTTCTAGCCGATCCATTTCATTGGTACATGGACGAATATCGGTATGTGTGCATAGGGTAATTGGCATATCCTCGCGTGACGTTTAACCCTTGGCCCCATAGCGGTTGTCTGAAAATGCCAAATTTCGATAAGACACCACGTAAGAACTCGTGTATTAATGGTAAAGTCCCACGTGTAAAGCCTTCGAAAATATCTAGGAGTAGCGAACAGGATATAATAAACAAGAGCGTTGTTTTGGATTTATCGGCGAGCTTTAAGCATGTGTCGCAGCATTGTTCACAATCATGATTATTATCCTATTTACTTATATTCAAATCATTCGGCTAGTTGGTGATACCATATAATCCAGCAAATTTACGGGCAGCTATGTATATTGCCCCCTTCGCAAATTCCCCAGGAATCAAATAGTTAGGCGACACCTACACGACAGTACTACGACATCACACGAGAACAAATTAAAATTCGCATCACTTACGTCAACGTTGCGAAACATGGCACGAATTGCTTTTCCTCGCCACGATCTATATAAGGTCCTTGGTGTCGAAAGTGACGCCAGTTTAGAAGATATCAAGAAGGCCTACCGAGACCTCGCCAAAAAGGTTCACCCAGATAAAGCAGAAGGTGGAAACACGGCAGAGAATACAGCGCGTTTTCAGCAAGTTTCGGAAGCATGGGAAATTCTCCGTGACGAGGTTCTTAGACGTGAGTACGATATCTATCGTCAAGACGCCGGGGATCATAGTCATGACAGTGATACAGGTTCCAAACGTCGCGGCCGAAGAGAACGCAGTGGTGGGTACAAGCGTGGTAGATTTCCTTACGATAGTTCTAATGACGGATATCCAGGCACATACGAGGCAAAGCCAAACCATCGTGGGAAGCCTTATTTTGAGGAATGGGGACACGATATGCCTAGTAGTCCGGATACTCCTCATAGTCCTAGAACACATAGGCCCAGATCAGGGTCCCACGCACACACCTCATCCTCACACAGCATGCCGTTCCCATCCGAATGGCCCTCTCCAGCCCCGGAGCCACAACCAGCTCCTCGCGAACCCTCCACTGACCATCACGAGCGTCGCGAGCGTCGCGACTCGAGAGGTCCGGCGCACCACGCCGTCAATCTTGCAGACCGCTTAGCCGCTATGCGTATGAGAGTTGATATGAAGGCGCTCTACAACGATCTTGACGCGACGACTAAGGAAATGCAATACCTTGCAGCGGGCCTCCATACGACATCGTTCGGACACTCCGAAAAAGAACAACGCCACTGGGGTAAACTCTTTAATGACGCTATTAAGACTCTCAACACCGTCGACGACATGTATGATGATTTGGACCAGTGGTTGGAACATGTCGAAACTGGTAAACCGGGTCGATCGCCAGCCGCTCAGCTTCCTATCCAATTGGCTTATATCTCCGCCGTCACCACCGTAATGAAGTACTCCGCCATAGCTTGTGTCACCATCCAAGGGCAGATTCTGTGCAGCCCTTACGACCCGCCACAGCAATACTACGACGACCTCGAGGCGCGATTGAAGATTTTTGCGACGGCCTGCGAGCCGCCGCAGCAAAGTTGAATGCGAACATCAACAGCTACGATATGAACTAGAGGCTTAGTAGAGGGACTATAAAAATAGGAGAATACCTAATATGTTCATGGGGGGGGGGGTGGCTCCGGAGGGACAGGCTCGGGTTTTGCATTATATATCATTCGGAAAAGGCTGGCATTCACATAGTATATGTATATAAACCTGTGTTCCTCAATTTGGAGTAAAAGTATGTATCTTTTTCTGTTTAACAAGATAATTCCTCACGGTACGTTACGGGATGTCGAGGCTGAGGGATCTATTGTTAGAAAACACGTGAATCGTACCCCTATTCATTCGGAGGCTTACTACCCCTGATGTTTCTATACCGAAAAAATGAGACTTGAATTTCTGTACTCAGCGTGGTACAAGAGTCGGCTGTTTCAACTGTAGTTTATGTATTATATCAGCCCCCCTAGATATCATGAATGCCCCTGTAGATCTCAGGTAGTCAAGGAGAGCTGTTCTAATAAGGCGACCAAATTGCAGACCAGCGCGGCAGGTTCATGTATAGTTACACGGAGACACGATTAAAGGACATCACGCAGTAAAGATTCGAATTATTTTTGAAACCGGATGTTCTTGTTTATCCCGGTTGCACCCACAAGCCCGTACCTGATCTTAAGGCCATACTATTTCACGATCGTTGTTTTAAAACATGTATTCGCTTGATAACTGGCCTTGTTTCACCCAGCCAAGTAGTTGAGCTTAAACTTGGCTTGCCGGTAGTGGCAGAGCAAGATGACGACATGAGCCCACTCCGATGCAGTAGCCTGCGAACTAAAAAACGAACGGTAGAAGCTTGGAAGCATTTTGGTAACGCTAATATCAAGCTGGGACCTTTTCTCATAGTGTATTTTAAAGTTGGCTGAATACATGTATAATATTTCATTTCATTTTTTCAGGAAATAAACTGCATGATATTCCAACGTCATTTGATACGTAGAAACTATGATATTCGTGGTAAGTATTACTGACCCAATTTCGGATACGAATCCCACGTGGACCACGAACCTGTCGGGACGCGCGAGCTTAAGTTTCCCGAGGTATGGCACGGTTAAGCTCCCAAAAACTTGACAAATAACAAGACAATAATGCTATAGACACGCCACCACCTCGTACTTGCCCCTTCGCATCGCCAATTCTCTTTTCTTCAGGCGTCCATTTAAGAAAGTGGACCTGTAAAACAGGGTGGACCCTTTCCGGAGAAAGGGCAGCATTGGCGGGTTTGGCAGTGACGTCGGCCAATCAAACCAAGGATAATCTTACTCTCATACTGACCTGATTAGGTGGTTGCTTTCTCGTTTTTATTTCCAAGTACGAAGTACAGCATCAACGGCTATGACGGACGGGCCAGTACTTCCAATTCTTAGACTTACATTTCGTTGTGATTTTCCTCTATTTTGATATATTGAAACTGAAATACTGTTGTATGATTTATCTTCGCTACCTACCCTCGGGAGAGGCATGTACAGTATCTGTTCACTTTTCAGATTTCTGTCGTACAACAGTAATTTACACAAGGCACGCCACAACATGCATAGCCCTCTCGCAATGTCTCGGTTTAAGACCCGAGGGATACATGTATGTACATAGGTAACGTTATGCATACGCGTGTTTAGTCTTCCATTAGCTTCGTGTCCGACGGTAACTACTACCCACATATGTACCTCGTAACTATATCATCGCTGTGATGTACTCCCGTCTGTATTACAAGATCCAGAATGTTGCATACACACCCTCCTTCCCCGTCGTACAAACAGGGTGGCCCATACCTGCTTTTGCTGTATTCCCCTTTCCTTGTTCTTGACTCTTGGAGTAGCGTAAATATCTCCAAGCCAAGGAAATGACTTCCTAACTCCTTCCACTCCTTTCTCATTCCACCTTCGAATTTTTTCCCACCTTCACTCGTTGTTTAACATCTCGACCTTATCCTCCCTTCTTTTCGGCAACTCGTTCGTTATTGTTGTCGTCTCTTATTCCAATTCCAATCGTTTTTCATAGCCCGCGTCCCTGATCTTGGATTTGTGACTGGTTCTTGAACGTCCCTCACTCGCTTGGGATTGTAGTATACCACTTGTTTTGATATTTCTTGACGGAACACAATATCAAGACCAAGTCAAAAACAATTAACCGCTTGGAACGATAACGATATCATAATGCGCTCGTTTGCTCTCGCGTCCGCTCTGGCAGCGGCGAGTGTGGTCCACGCGGGGCCGACTCCCACCGAAGAAGAGTTACCTAGGCGTGCTGATTCTCTGCCTACGGTAACCGCGTCGGGGAATGGTACGACATCAATGCCACCTTGCAGGCCATGATGGGAGACTGACGATGAATAACAGCTTTCTGGGCCGGCGACGATCGATTCTACATTCGAGGCATTGATTATCAGCCTGGTGGTTCTTCGGCCAACCTTGATCCCCTTGCTGACGCCGACCTTTGCAAGAGGGATATCCCCAAATTCCAGCAACTCGGCGTGAACACAGTTCGTGTCTACTCCGTCGACAACTCGGCCGATCACGCCGAATGCATGAAGGCTTTGAGTGATGCAAAGATTTACCTGGTCCTCGACGTCAACAACCCACAGTACTCCATAAACCGAGACAAGCCGGGGCAATCGTACAATGATGTTTACCTCCAAAGTGTATTCGCTACAATTGACGAATTCTCCAAATATGATAACACGCTGGCTTTCTTTTCAGGTAATGAAGTCATTAACGACAAGCCCGAATCTGTCAAATCGGCTCCTTACGTCAAGGCTACCACACGTGACATGAGGCAGTATATCGGTTCGCATGGTTACCGCAAAATTCCCGTTGGTTACTCGGCTGCCGATGTCAGCGACAACCGAATGCAGACCGCGCAGTATTTCAACTGTGGTACCGATGACGAGCGTAGCGACTTTTTCGCATTTGTGAGTTCTCCCCACATACCAGTGAAAATGTCGAAGAAGTTGAAAATTAACAGCCCCCAATAGAATGATTATTCTTGGTGTGCACCATCTTCCTTCCAGGAATCCGGTTGGGATCAGAAGGTGAAGAACTTCACTGGATACGGCTTGCCTATCTTCCTGTCTGAGTGGGGTTGCATAGAAGGCACCCGCAACTTCGAGGAGTTGAGCGCATTGATGAGTAACCAAATGTCTGCCGTCTACTCGGGTGGACTTGTGTACGAGTATAGCAGAGAAGGTAATGGGTTTGGTATTGTTGAGGTCTCTGGAAAGTCCGACACTGTCAAGGAAGAGCCCGACTTCAAGAAGCTAGAATCCGCTTTGTCCAAGTACCCGGCCCCGACCGGCAACGGTGGTTTCACTTCCACAACTGCCTCGGTTGCTTGTCCGACGGTTGATAAGATCTGGGATCTCGGTGGATGGGATGCGAGCGCACTTCCTGCGATCCCTCAGGGTGCTCAAAAGGTATTTGACTGATTTGAAATTTTCTTGAATTGAAAAGCGGGCTAATGAATCTCTAGTACATGACTCAGAAAGCCGGTAAGGGACCAGGTCTAAAAGGCGCTGGTTCTCAGGATGCTGAGGGTACCTCGACTGGAACTGCCTCACCTGGTGCTGGGTCTGTGACTGCAACTGCATCCGGCGATAACGGCAACGCCGCCGCACGACCGGCCCCGCCAATGGATATGAGCATCTTTGCACTCACTGGAATTGTTGGTCTTTTCACTCTGGCCGGTACGCTGCTGCTATAGATTGGCCGCTAAGCTATTTTCGGCAAATTTCTAGTAAAAGAATCAGGAGGGGTTTTTGGAACTTGGGCATCTGGGGAATATGCGTTTTATGGGTTCGGTGATAGGTCGCGTTGGCCCTCTTTGGGGATCGACGACATACTGGGATATAATTAATCTAGAGCGGCACAGCAACTCCATATGACATGGGGTGACGTCTGCAACGCACTATGAACATGAATAGCATAATTTAAGCACGGAAAAGGCGGATTGATGGATATTAAATGTATTATTGGGCTGGCCTTGCTAGAGGACTAAAATCGCTGCAATCGAGGGAAAGACATAGTTTTTGTTCTACAGAGCATTAACTAGAGACATCGAAATGGGAGGATTCAATTACATTTACTATAACGTTGATTTCGGCTCGTAATATGCAGATCGTAGTCGGTCTGCTACGACTCGAAAATAACAGCGCGTTTCCCTGCGATTTCTATTATAACAATTCTAAGTATGCTGGGCGCCTTAATATTATACATCCATGGTATGAATACGCTATGCTAGATGCTGAACAAAGAGGACTATGTACCTGCCACCGAACAACCTGAAGTATATTACGCATATTATGCATACATCCCATTTCCTTTCCCAGGCCCCCTTTCAGGTCGGAGACGGGTCAATTAGCTATTTTCGGGTCTTCGGCCGTATATGACCTGGACTAGCGCGTACGGTGATTTCCGCCTGTCGCGCAACTCCCTGCGCACGCGACTGAGATAGAGGATAACTTGCTGATGGGTCCAGCCTAGACCTTGCGTGAAGAGGTATAACAGAAAACCTAAGGGAAAAGAGTAAGTGAATAAGTCGGTGTTTTTTTCGGGGGTTATAACAACGCGAGTATGGTGTAGGGAATTTCGGACGTAAGGAATAGGGGTTCGGGTTGAGGGGAAATACGTACCCTCCATGCCCTCCTCCATGGTAGACTGCGCGTATAGGCCTACCTCGGCCAGATGCGGATCGTTCGAGTTCGGCGTTAGCGGGCACTTGAGGGTGTACGTGACGACGTCGACGAATCCGGCGCGGCGGAAGGCGCGCTCCAAGGTGCCGTCCTCGACGACGTTCATGGGCCTCGAGGGGCCCGAGGACGCGGTGCCGGGGGGGCCGGAGCCGTCGCCGTAGCGGCGGGCGCCTTCCTCGAAGAGCGGGCCCCAGGCGGAGAGGGCGGAGCCGTCGCCCTCGCAGACGGAGCCGTCGTCGCTGCGGATGCGAAGAGCGGGCTCGAGGGCCTCGACCCAGCCGGTGCCTGGGCGCACGGCGCGGAAGGCTTCGGCGTACAGCGCGTCCCAGTCGAGGACGGCGCCGCAGAGGTACCGCATGTGGATGAAGTCGAAGGAGGAGGGGGCGAAGGTCCACGGCGTTAGGTTGAAGTCGTCCATTTCGAAGCGCAGGTTACCCGGGACCCAGGACGGTTGCGTGGGCGATATGTCGGTGCCGATTACTTCGCAGTGGGGGTAGGCGTCTGCGAAGTCACTAGGGGGATAGGGGGGTTAGTTGGTTGGTTGGTTGGGTTAGGTGCCTCTTAGGTAAGTGTAGACGAGGATGGAATAGGAGGGAAAGGGGGGGGGGAGGAGGGATAGGTTGCTTGGAGAAGGGTGGGATTTACATTGCCCAGATTCCTGTATCGGGTCAACCGTCTGTTAGTATTAGAGCTGCGAGAGGTCGAAGAGGCTTGGCTTACCGGTTCCACATCCTACTTCCAGGACTTTCCTAGGGTCGTTGCCGATGGGGGCCAGGAATATCTTGTCGTGTAGGAGTAACGTGAGGGTGTGGTGGCTGTTGGGATGTTAGTACTGGATTCCGGCATCTTACGACCTAGGGGAACGTCTACTTACGTAAGGTCCATGGAATTGGCTTGTATTTCATCGTTTGGCGACCTGCGCTGGTCAGCATAGAGCTATTCTCGTGTAACGCGACGGGAAGCAGGAGTGGTCATACCAATAGTCGGTGTTACCCCAACTTTTGCTGTGGTACCTTCGTCCATGGATCGTCCGGTACTCTAATATACTGCTTGATAGCGAGGCGGTTGAGCTCGAGCTATTTTACACGATGTTAAAAAAGTCGATGTCGCTTGAGGTTTCTGTTATTTACTCACTTGTCCTCGCCCAGCGACGAATCTCTATCGTCGTCATCATCACCTCCCTGGTATTCGAAAGTTAATAAATTCACGACCGACATGGTGACAACGGACTTCCTGGGAACTGAGATGGGTGTCGTGCCTGTGACTGCGTCCAATATGAATCGTCGTCCGTAGCCGAAGAGCTAGACGACAGCGGGCCGATGGTAGTCGGGACGGGTTCGGGTGAAGCGGCTTCGGCGTCCCGTTTATCGGCTGTTCCCGACGGACGTGGTGTCATCTCGGTTAAGTACGAACCAGTCGGGACGGAGACTCGACTGGATCGGAGACCTATATATATCCCCTATGAGGTAATCTTACAATATGAACCTTGGAACGGAAAAGTTGTAAATGTCATTCTGGGGTATAAACAACAATTAAGAGGAGCGTATGGGTCCTTTCTTCTTACCACTCGGCAACTCGGTTTCCTAAGTCGGCTTCTTTGATCATAAAGTCCCCTTTCCCAGGGCATTCCGTTTTAGGAGTTGACGGGCAGGGATATAAAATATAAATATATGCGGTTAGAAGACGAACCTGCCTTGCCGGCACGTCTTCACTAGGGCTGACAGGGTAGGTCGAGACGATTGACAGTTGAGGAGCGAGGTTCGTACGTGCCTCGAGCTAGAAAGAGTTCGTTCACATGCACACGCGGCATATGAGTTTGAGACGTGGTGTGCTCTCATCCAATCCGGGATTTGGACCAGCCCCATGCCGTAGATCATCGGTTTCTTGACCTTTCTCGACGAGAAGGATCCCTCGAGTTACGGATGGTCTAACCAAGGGACCAAGACCTTACCCATGTTTCAATATCGTAGGGTATCATCGCCAAGCAGGGATGCGCATTTTTCGATGGAATTTCCCGAGAGCGATCGATCCTGACACTAGACGTCTACGGAATAGCAATATCAGACGGGGCTACGCCTTAGTGGAACTCCACAGCGTAGTCCGACATAAAAAGGACCCTGGAAAATGTGCATTCATAAGTATCGACATCCCCCCATAGCCCCTCTACACGACTTTTCATCAGACTTGAGGCGGTCGACTAGAAGGTGCGAACAACCGTACGGCGATCGTGGCGCGATAAACTGACGTTGTGACGAGATAAGGCAGTCAAGGATATGTATTTCTTCATAGTGGTGAGGTAGGCTAACGTGGTGCCGATGTTGACAATTTAGGACGTAGACCCATAACGCCCATGTGTAATGTAACGGTTCCCCGGTTCCAACACTAGGCGCGGTTTCAACCCTTCTTATAATATTTCCTGGCTCGTCAGATATGTTATCTCGACGTAGCGTAAAATTCTTGTGTACCAAGCATATAGAGATTAGAGGGGAAATTAGGAATCATCTGACTGCTTCTTAATTCATCAAGTAGGTAATCCCTATAAAGAGGAATGTCACCGCCAAGCTTACTCGGGTTTGAACTTTAATACGGAGTCATGAGCGATTTTGAGAGCTCGAGAGACACCTGCGCTGATTTTAGGTCCGCTTTAGGAGTCAGGTTCATCAGACAGCTTCTGGGTAGTAGAGAAAACGTCCGATATCAAAAAGTAACTCGCAAAACTACGGCCTTTCGATTATTAAAGAACGAGCTATAATCTAATCAGCTCAGATAGCGTACTTGGTTCTCTAGACGCCATTCTCCGATTACTAGAAAGTATATCGCCTATTTGGCTCTCGTGGCTCCAGAGTAGCTCGAAGACGACTGTCCTGATTGGGGGGGGGGGGGGGGGGGGGGGGGGGGGGGGGGGGGGGGGGGGGGGGGGGCGGGGGGGGGGCGGGGGGGGCGGGGGGG
>MU623631.1:0-24508 GCA_025201765.1 Daldinia sp. FL1419 | reverse complement strand
ATTCAATTAGTTTTTTTTATAAAAATTTCTTTTTTATTAAAATTATTAGTATTAATATTTTTATAATAAGTAATAAAAACATTTTTATAAATTTTTTCTTTTTTTTTAGAATTATATTTATGATATGGATATAATTTTTAAAAGAGTAAATAATATCTTTAAAGGTTAATATTCTATTATTAATCTTTTTTAATATATTATTATTTAAATAAATACCTATTTTTAAAATATTGATATTATTATTTATAAAATAATTAGTAATTATTTTTATAAATTAATAATAATAATAAATTTCTTATTTATTTTATATAATATAATTATTTCTTAGGAAATAATTCATTTTTCCTAATTTTTAAGTTATTTTGAAAGTGGTATTATTATTTTCTTATAACATTTTTTAATTTTATATTTATTGGAATTAATGTTAAAGAATTTTTTGAAAGTGATATATTTTTTTTAAATATTTTGAATTAAGAGTGAACTTAATATTTAATAAGATTTTAATATGGTTTTTATTATATAATTTGAAAGTTAAATTAATTTATTATATTTAATATTATATAAAATTATAATTTATATATATATTTGTATATCTTTATTATAACAGAATTTTTTAGTTAATATAAATTAACTTATATTATAAGGGTAAATATCTATAATAAAGTTATTGGGCGTATTTGTTATGTTGTTTTATTTATTTCTTTTAGAGGCTAATGGATTTTTTGAATTTTTAGAGTTGGTTTTGTAATCTTTAATATTTAATTATATTGGCCAAAAGGTCAAAAAGAATAAAAATCTCCTTATTAGGTCGGTATTTTCTGGATTCAATCAATTCCACACATTTAAATTATAGGTTAAAATTATAAAAGTTTGGTTTTATATTTCCCAATTATTAAATATAAATAATTAACTTTATTTTATAATATTTTTAGATAATATTATTTAATTAGATATAATTAAAATTATATTAAATATATATTTATACAATATAATTAAATTAATATTAATTATATATTCATATTAAAATACAATTAAAATTCTTAATTATCACATAATATACAAAGAAAAATTATAATTATAAAATTTAAGTTATTATTTTTTTTATTAAAATTCTAAAATAAAATAGTAAGGTTTTTTATGGAATTATTATAAAGGAAAGAATTTTTCCACATTATTTTTTAGGCTTACTAATCCAACACTTCCCGTGGCATATAGCTTTTTCAATTGAACAAGAGCTTACATCAGCAAAATCCCCCTGCAAATCGTTCAACCAAGATATTGAACAGGTGCTCTAATTGATCAGGTGCTCTAATTGATCAAGTACTCTAATTGATCAAATGTTCTAATTAATCAGGTGTTCTAATTCAACAAGAGCTCTAATAGCTAAATATAAGGTAATTATATCCCGAAGAAGGTAGGTACTAAAATAATCAAATAAAAGGCTAATAAAATTGATTACTAACAATGATAACTGGCATTTAAAAAATAGAATTAATAATATATTTAACATAAAAAAAAATTATAAATTATTGTAAAAAAGTATATAAAAGGTGATACTTAAAGAGTTTAACTTAATTAGATAAGAATTAATATTTAGGAATTTATATATTAAACAAAAATTCTAATTTAGGGTTAATATTATTAAATAAAAATTATAATTAAATAAAAGTTTTAATAATTATTTAGATGTAAAGTAATTCTATTTTAAAAAAGGTATTTAAATAATTAAATATAAGAATTAATATGGATGATTGTTAATAATGATAATATGTTCAAAAAATAAAAAAGATAATATATTTAATAAAAAAGTAAATTTATAAATTATTGTAAAAAATTATAAAAAAAAGTAATAATTTTTTAAAACTTAATCTAATCAATTAAAAATTAATTTTTAAAGGTTTATTTATATTTTGAAAAAGTTTATAAAAATCTTAAAAAAGGTTATTTTATGGAAACCTATAAAATATACCTTGTATTTTAATTATTCTATAATAAACCAAAAATTTTAATAATATAAAAAATGTAAAATAATTATATCTTAAAAAAGATATTAAAATAATTAAATAAAATAATTAATAGGGGTAATTATTAATAATGATAATTAATGTTTAAAATAATATATTTAATAAAAGAAAATATTATTATTAAATAAGAATTTTAAATAATAATTAAATATAAAATAATTATATATTAAAGAAGGTATTAAAATAATAAAATGAATAATTAATTAATAAAGGTTATTTTTATTATTTAAAAAATAGAATAGATGATATATTTAATAAAAGAGAAAAGTTATAAATTATTAGAAAAAGGTATATAAAAGGTGATATTTATAGAATTTGATTTGATTAGGTAAGAATTAATATTTAAAGGTTTATATATTGAATAGAAACTTAAATTAAATAAAAGTTATAATAGTTATTTAAATGTAATGTGATTATATTTTAAAGAAAATATTTAAATAATTAAATGAAAAGGTAATTAATAAAAATTATTATTAATGTTTAAAGGATAGAATGGATGATATATTTAATTGGAAATAAGGTTATAAATTAGGTATTATAGGAAGTTATAAAAAAAGTTAAATAAATTGATATTTAAGAATTTGATTTAATTAAGTAAAAATTAATTTTTGGGGGTTTATATATTAGATAAGAATTTGAATTTAGGGTTAATATTATTAAATAAGAATTATAATAGAATAGGAACTCTAATAGTTAGGTAAATGTAAGGTAATTATATTTTAAAGGATAATATTAAAATGATTAAATAAAAGATTATTAATAATAATTATTAATAATAGTAGTTAATATTAAAGAAATAGAATAAATGATATTTATATTTAATAAGAGAAAGAAGTTATAAATTATTATAAAAAATTATATAAAAGGTGATATTTAAAGAGTTTAATTTAATTAGATAAGAATTAATAATTAAAAACTTATATATTAAATAGGAGTTTTAATAGTTTTTGGAAGATATACCTTATATTTTAATTATTTTATAATAAATTATATTTTGATGATAATAAATATTAAAATAATTAAATAAAAGGTTTATAAGAATAATTAATAATAATGGTAGTATGTATTTAAAAGGTTATATTTAATATGAAGATTAAAAGTGTATATATTTATATAAAGTTTTATAAAAATAATTTTTAAAGAATTTTGATGAGTTTAAGTTGATTAGATAAAAAAACAATTTTTAAAGGTTTATATATTAAATATAAACTTTAATTTAGGGTTAATAGTATTATATAGAAATTTTAATAGTTAAATATAAGGTAATTATATTATGGGGTAAATATTTAAGTGATTATATAAAAGGTTAAATAATAAAGGTAATTGTTAATATTTAAGAGATAAAATAGATAATATATTCAATTGTAAATAAGGTAATAAATTATTGTAAATTATAAGAAAAACTAAATAAATTAATGTTCAAGAATTTAACCTAATTATATACAAATTAGTTTTTAAGAATTTATATATTAAATATAAACTTTAATTGGATATGAGCTCTAATAGTTTTTATAGGATATGCCTTGTATTATAATTACCCTATAATAAATTATATCTTAAAAAAGGTATTAAACAAATTAAATAAAAAATTAAAAAAATAATAAAAACCTTTGTAAAAAGCCAAATAATTTAATTTATTAAAAATCTAACATTAAAATAAATATTAAAAAGGCATTATATTATATGTATAATAGCAATATTATTAAGAAAAAATAAAAGGAATAATATACAAATGGTAGATGGTTAGGTCTGTAACCTAAATAAACCCACCTTAAAAATCATTATTATAAAGAAAAGGAGGAATGAAATAAAAATAGAAATTAAATTTAATAAAGTAAATATAATTATAATATTAATTAATAAATTAATAAAAATAATTAAATTTAAAATTAATAATTTAATAAAAAAAATAAAAATAAAGATTAAAAAAATAATAAATATATAAGAAATATACATTAATATTATAATATTTGTGAAATAAAAATAATAATAAAATAATATCCCCAAATTAAATAAAATAAAAGAATTAATTAAAAAAATAATAAATAAAAAATTAAAATTAATAAATAATATTAAGAAATTATAAGAATAATTTTAAATTGTAATCACTAAAAATATAATTAAGTCTTAAATCCTTACCATCACAATACTAACCCATTTCTAATATAAAATTATAGTTAAAATAATAATAAAATTATAAAAAATATTAAAGAAAAACCTTAAAAAAATTATATAAATTATTAATAATATAATTAATAAGGATAAAGTTATAATAACATATTAATTTTGCAACAATAACATTATAATAATATTCCAATCCAAAACTAAACAATACAAAAAGAATTAAAATTAAATTAAAAAGATATTTAATTAAAAAGTAATTAAAATAAATAAAGTCTTTACAATAATAACTAAAAATCTAAAAATAATTAATTTAAAAAATACCTATATTAATTTATAAGGTTTAATAAAAGCCCTTTTAAAGGAGAACAAAATTAAGATCTTTAAAATTAACCCTATATTTAAGAAATATTTGAAAATTAAATTTATTATTTTAATCATGAAGGTTAGCAGATTAGACATAACCTATCAACTTTATATTAATAAACTATTATAAAAAATTAAACTTCACCTTTATAAATCATTTATAAAGGATGTAAAAATAACATAATATTTTAAATATTACTATTTTGGATATATTATAAAATATTATAAAGAACAATTTAGGTGTAACAAATATACAAGCCTTACTTACAAAAGAAATAATTCAACATATAAAATATTAAAAAAATATTAGAATTATGGTGGGGTACATAAAATATAAAACCTAAAATACCTAAAAATAATTAAATAAAAAAATGTAATAAAGGAAATATATATATATAAATCAAAATAATTTAAAAAAAGAAATAACATTAATTACATTCTTAATATACATAATACCACATATAATAATTTTATATTAATAATTTTAAAGAAAATAAAAAATTATATTTTCAATAAGGAAAAAGTGTAGAATTCCTGGAATAAAAATGTTTTAAGTTTTTTTGAAATAATTATTATAATAAATGATATTTCCAAGTTAGAAATAAGGATAAGAGGCAGATTTTATATAAAAGCTTATTTAAGAATAAAATTTGATAATAATATTCTTTTAATCTAAAACTTTTTCTATTAGGAAGACCCTACTATAATAATGGTTTCCAATTAGGATTACCCTAAAAAAAATAATAAATCCTTTAAAAATATTATATAAATTATATATAAGATTATATAATTATTATAATATATTAAAATATAAGAAAAAATTATTAAATTATATTTTAAACTTTTAAAAATAAAGGGATACTAAATATTATAACTATTTAAAAACTTTATTTTAATAATAAAAAATTAAATTATTCTTAATTTAATAATTATAAATTAATATAATATAATATAAATTAAATTATAATTTATATATATAAAAAAATTAATTTAAAAAATTGGAAAAAAAAAATGAATTATAATTAAGTTGTAATATTAATTTAGATAAAATCTAATACCTTTATTATATAATTAGTATATATAAAACCAAATTTTAATTATAAATATTCACCATTATCAGAATTAATGTTAAAAAACCTTTATAATATGAATATAATAATAAAAGATTTTAATGTATATTATTTTTTATAAAATAAAAAAGAAAGGATATTTTGATATATTTCCAAGATCTTTGAGCTAATAATCTGTTAGAACCTCAAACTCGCTATAGAAACAGATATAATAACTAGGCAAATACAAGGTCATAAGGATTTAATACTAAATCTGGCATAAATAAACAAAAGATTTAAATATTTAAGATCAAGGCCTCTTAATTGGAAAGGATTTGATTATATCGCTTAATGCCTTAATATCATTGTACTATACCCGGATCCAATCCAAAATTAACTTAGATTAGAAGATTGGGTATAGAAACATCTGAATAAAAGGCTTATAAAAGTAAAAATATAGAATATAAATATGCCAAAAGGAATAAGTAATCTTAAAAAATTTAATAAATATATGGATTATCTTACTAAAGAATTAAAAAGGATTATTTTAGTTACAACCCTGCGCCGCGCCTAATCTGTAATACAATTAATGTTATAATGGAATAATAAAATTGAAATACTCTGTAAAAAGGCAAAAGAAATATATAAATAATAAATGAATTAAAGAATATAGAAGCATTAAGAAACCTTTGGTAAGGTTTAGGCAACATTGAAGAAAATTATAAGCAAAATTAAAAGAAATAATTGGAGATTAATTTTGATAAAAGTTTTAAGAAATAATAAAGTCCTATGGAAGATAGAAAAATAAACTAAATTATATAATTAATAATTTATTAAAAAAGAAAGTTTTTTAGTATTGTATTATTAACTTAATAAAAAATTATGGATTATAAGCAAAAAAGAAAAAAATATAATATTAAGGGAGAGATTTTTCCCAAATCTTATAATTAATTTATTAGATATCTCTAATTCCGTTATATAGTTGGAAAGATCCTAGGAAAATAAATTTAATATATTTAAAAAAATAAAATTGGAAGAAATAAAAATAGTTTTAGGAATAATTAAACTGTAGAAAATTATTGGTAAGGATTTACTACCAATAAGGTTCTTCAAGGTATACAAAAAATAATTATTTAAAATATTTATTATAATTATAATATAAAATTTTATATTTAAATATTATCTAAAAACATTTTATAAAATTATAATAATAATATTATTAAAACCCAGAAAATTTAAAGAAGAAAAAAGCTTCTTAAACATTTATAAATTAATATCCTTTTTAAAGATTATAAATAAAATAATTAAAAAAATAATAGTAAATTATATTGTAAAGGTGGTGGAATAATACTAATTATTCCTAAAAGGTTAAATAGGGAATAGATTAATTAAATTTATAAAAATAATTATTAAAATAATAATAAAGGCTATATATATTGTATGGTATGTTAGTGTTATAATATTACTTTTATAATTAAATATTTTAAATATTTTTAATAATATTATATTATAAAGGTTTGTATATACATTATATTAAAAAGGGTACCTAATATAAATAATAAATTAAATAAGTAATTTTATAGAAAAATAAAAGGTACAATTAATCTTTAATAATAAAAAAGGTAAGGCCTATTCCTTTATTACAGATATCTTACAAAATTCTTTATTATTACCTATTTTATTTATTATTTATATAATTACTTTATATAAAGAATTAGATTAGAAAGGTATTTTAATTATTAACTTTATGGATAATATAAATATATTAATAATAAAATATTTTATAACTAAAAATTATATTAAATTGGAACAAGCGTACGAAACATATTTAAATTGGATATAGAAATATAACATAACCTTTATAATATAAAAAAATAAATTTATACATTTTATAAAAATTTATTAAATATTAACCATAAAAATTAAATTAAATAATATAATTATTAAATTTAAGAAAAATATTAGGTTCTTTAAAATATAATTAAATAAAAAATTTAAATAAAATAGATACCTAAAAATAATCAAAATAAAAATGGAAAAATAACAGTACGCCCTTTCCAAACTAATAATATCAATATAAGGTTACAACACAGCCCAAATAAAAAAAATTTATACAAAAATAATATAGAACATAATAATATATAGAATAACAACATAATATACTTTAAATTAAAATCATAAAATAAAAAACATTATTAAAAAATTAAATACTATTTAATTAATTTATTTATAAGAAATTAATAATATATATAAAATAATAAAAATATTATAATTAAAAATAAAGTTAAACTACCCCCTAATACACCTTTATTTAAATATAATAATAATAATAATTAAATTCTATATAAATAATAAAAACTTTAATTTTAAGATTTAAGAAATAGGATAGAAAATTCAAAAATGAATGGAATTTTAAAAATTTAAAAGAAAATAAGATTTCCCCATTATTATTTAAACATTAAATATATATATTATAAAAATTAAAATTAATTAAAACATTAAATAAAAAAAATATTAATATCTCAAAAAAACCTTTTTAAATTATTAAATAAAAAAATAAGAATAATATAAAAAGGATACTATTATACCAATAATTTAATTATTATTTTTTAATATAAAAATTAATAATTAATATTTTAATTTATAAAAATATAAAATATTAATATTATTATAAATATATATTAAAAAAATAAAATTAAAGGCTTTTTTATTTAATAAAAAGGTTTTTAAAATAAATACCCTTAAATATAAATATAATAAAAAAGAAATAATATAGTACATAATTTTTAAATATCTTAAATATATTTTAGTATAGGTCCATCTTAAATAGAATTTAACTTTAAAAATTTTTTTAATTAATATAAATTATAAAAAAACATTATTCAACCTTAATAAAACTTTATTAATAATTTATTAATTTTTTAAACAAATTTAATTACCTATATATAAAATAATATTACAACTTACTTAATACAAATATTTTTAAAAATTTTAAATTAAACAAAAAAAATCTATAATTAAATAAAAAAATATAAATAATAATATATTAATAAAATCCTTTAAAAGAACTATATTTATCCAAAATCATTTTGTACCTATTTTAAATTATATTTGTTAAAATTGTTTTCCCCTGTATCCACCTCCTTATCTTCCTTTTTGTTTTCTTTAATTATATATATTAAGGAGTTCTGAGTAAAGGCAAATGCATTTTTAAAAAAAAAATTATGTTTATTAGGGTTTGAATTTAAATATATTAGGAAATTATTAAAAATCTATAATAAATTATTATTAGGGAATAGTAAAATATTTAATATTATTTAAACCTCTTAAATGAAAAATTGCTACAATAATAGTATATATAGATAATATAGATTGTTAAGAATAAAATAATATATATATATTTCCTTTTAAAATTAATTCCTTTATAAATCTTATATTATAATTAATAAATATTAACAAATTAAATATAAAATAAAATTATATTATAAAATAATTATAATATTAATAATATTAAAATAAATAATTCTTTTAAAATTATTAAAATATATAAGAATTATGGATTTAATAAATAAAAAATTAAATATAATAAAAATAATTATTAAACATTATTAATAATTTCTAAATAAATTTCTTAAAGATTTAAAAACTTTAAAGAAATTATAATAAAACTTTATTAATTAATTTCTAAAATTGCGCTAGAAAGATGTAGCCACATTTTTTGTACAATTTTTTATTTTTGGTAAATAAATTATTTTTATAATATGCAATTATATTAGGATTATAATTCTAGTACAATATAATATTAAAATATTATATTAAATTTAAAACACTATAATAATTTTTAATAAAAAAATTAAAATATTTAAAAAAGATTAATAATAAAATAAAATCAAAAAAATATTAAAATACCTACAAATATATAAACTTTCTTTTACTTAACATAATACATATATAAAAACAAAATAGATTTTTTAAAATAATATTAAACTATAAATATAATAAATATAATAATATTATATTATAATATCACAAAACATAAATAAAATATACAAAGAAAATTAAGGTTAATCAAAAAAAATTATAAATTAATAATACTATTTTAAATTATTTTAAAAAATAAATATAATATTATAATATTAAAAAAAAAATTGTAAAAATAAAAATAAATAATGATTTTTTATAAAAATGTGAAATTATTTATATATATTTATATTTTATATAAATTATATATATTTTAACCTTTCCCCAAAATAACCTCTTTATAATGTAACAATATTTTTATTATTTATAAAAAAAATAATAAAATCATTTTAAATTTTATTATTACCCTATACCTGGATTATTATTATATTATTTTATGAAATTTAGATATTATAATATATAAATTATTTTTTTATATTAAAATTTAATTATTTTTATTAAAAGGTAAATTTTAATAAAAATATAAAATAAAATTAAAATTATAATAATATAATTTATTTAAATAGGTAGCAAATAGATTTTCTCCAGAACATAGTTCCTACCCAAAACAAATACTAAAAGATGGACCAGATACTTGTAATATATTTTAAGTAAATTAGGGTAATAATAAATAAATAAATAAATAATTATTATTATAAAAACTTTATTTATTTTAATTATTTTTTAATTAAATATTCTTTTAATTTAATCTTATTTTTTCTTATATTAATTAATTTCAAATTAAAATATTATTATATTATTATTATTATAAAACTAATATATTATTATAATTTTATTTTTATTAATTATATTATTAATAATTTATATAATTCTTTTAAAATTTCTTTTAATATTTCTTATAATTCCATTATTATTTTAATTATAATTTCATATTAAAAAGAAATTAATATTATAATAATAAAAATTTAAAATTTAATAATTCCTTTAATAATTACAATTTAAAACCATTTTTATTATTATTATTATTTATTATTACCCCAATTTACTTAAAATATATTACAGGTATCCAGTCCATCTTTTAATATTTATTCCAGGTAAGAACTATATTCTGGAAAAAACCTACCTATTGCCTATCTAAACAAACTATATTATTATAACTTTAATTTTATTTTATATTTTTATTGAAATTTACCCTTTAATAAAAATAATTAAACCTTAATATAAAAAAATATTTTATATATTATAATATTTAAATTTTATAAAATAATATAATAATAACCTAAATATAAAATAATAATAAAATTTAACATAATTTTATTATTTTTTTTTATAAATAATAAAAATGTTATTATATTATAAAAAGGTTATTTTAAGGGAAGGCTGAGGTGTATACAGTCTGTATAAAGTATAAATATATATAAATAACTTTATATCTCTGTAAAAAACCATTATCTATTCTTATTTTTATAATTTTCTTTTTAATATTACAATATTATATTTGTTCTTAAAATGGTTCAAAATGGTACTATTAACCCGTAACCCTTCCCAACTAACCTCAATCCTCTTTGTATGCCTTACTTGCGCTCTGCAATACTGCAATATGATACCACTATGCCCATTAAAACCATTTTTATAATTTTTTAATATTATTTATTAATTTTAATTTTTTATTTATTAATTTTTTAATTAATTCCTTTATTTTATTTAATTTAAAAACATTATTTTATTATTATTTTTCTTTTATAAATATTATAATATCAATATATATCTTTTATACATTTATTATTTTTTCAATTTTTACTTTTATTTTTTTTATTAAATTATTAATTTTAAATTTAATTATTTTTATTAATTTATTAATTAATATTATAATTATATTTATTTTATTAAATTTGATTTTTATTTTTATTTTATTCCTCCTTTTTTTTATAATAATAGTTTTTAAGGTAAGTTTATTTAGGTTGTAAACCTAATTATCTACTATCCACATATCACCCCTTTTATCTTTTCTCAATAATACTACCATTGTATATATAATATAATACCTTTTTAATATTTATTACAATATTAAATTTCTAATAAATTAAATTATATGATTTTTATAAAGATTTTATAAAAAGATAATCAAAAAACCGAAAAATCTCCTCCAATAATAAGGATTATTTTTTAAAAAATTTATGTTAATAAATTTTTAATAAATATACTAATTAATTTTAATATTATTTAAAATTTTAAATTCTATTATACTAAATATTTAAATATTATAATTAATTAAAATCTATTTAAAATAATATAAAAAATTATTTATAAAATAATAGAAATTAATAAGAAAATTATTAATATAAATAATTCCGATGAAGAACCGTGGGCTGTAAGCAAAGAGGAGAAAAGTATGGTGTTGAGGGAGAGGTTTTTCCCAAATCTTGCAGCTAATTTGTCTAATATTCCTGACCCTGCCATGTGGCTGGAAAGATCCCAAGAAAATAAATTTAATATATTTAAAGAAATAAAGTTGGAAAAAATAAAAATAATTTTAAAAATAGTTATATTATGGAAGGTTATTAATAAAAATTTGTTATTAATAAGGTTTTTTAAAATGTATAAAAAATAATTATTAAAAATAATTATTATAATTATAATAAAAAGTTTTATATTCAAATATTACCCGAAGGTATTCTATAAAGTTATAATAATAATATTATTAAAATCTAGAAAGTTTAAAGAAAAAAAAATCTTCTAAATATTTGTAAATTAATATCTTTTTTAAAGAATATAAATAAAATAATTGAAAGAATAATAATAAATTATATTATAATAATAGTAGAATAATATTAATTATTTTTAAAAAATTAAATAAAGAATAAATTAATTAAATTTACAAAAATAATTATTAAAATGGTAATAAAGGCTATATATGTTATATAATATATTGGTATTATAGTATTATTCCTATAATTAAATATTTTAAATATTTTTAATAATATTATTTTATAAAGGTTTATATATATATTATATTAAAAAGGATACCTAATATGAATAATAAATTAAATTAATAATTGTATAGAAATATAAGAAGTGTAATTAATTTTTAATAATGAAAAAAATAAGGTTTATTTTTTTATTATAAGTATTTTATAAAGTTCTTTATTATTATTTATTTTATTTATTATTTATATAATTATTTTATATAAAAAGTTAGATTAGGAAGGTATTTTAATTATTAATTTTATAAATAATATAAATATATTAATAATAAAATCTTTTATAATTAAAAATTATATTAGGTTAGAATAAATATACAAAATATATCTAGATTAGGTATAGAAATATAGTATAACCTTTATAATATAAAAAAGTAAATTTATATATTTTATAAAAACCTACCAAATATTAACTACAAAAATTAAATTAAATAATATAATTATTAAATTTAAGAAAAATATTAAATTTTTTAAAATATAATTAAATAAGAAATTTAAGTGGAATAAATATTTAAAAATAATTAAAATAAAAATAAAAAAATAATAATATATTTTTTCTAAATTAATAATATTAATATGGGATTATAATACAGCCTAAATAAAAAAAATCTACATAAAATTAATATAGAATATAATAATATATTGAATTAGGGTAGTGTGATTAGGTAATAGGAACTACTCTGAAGAACCTTATTAGCCCCCTTTCTAAGGTTTACATATGTTCTTTTGGATATAAATAGGTTTTTAGGAGTTATTTTTTTGCCTAATTAATTTAAATTCTATATAATTCTTTAAAGATTGCTTCCATAAAATCTTTATACGAAAATATATATTTTTAATTTCTTTTTTAAAGATATCTTCCTTATAGTGCGTTATTATTGGTAAACAGTTACTTATATCTATTCCTCCATCTAATTAGTTTATTCTTTTTTTCAAAATATAAATATTTTGTATTTTCGAGTTCATATAACCTCTAATTATTATGGGTTAGTTAAAATGTAGGGCATATCTTGCAGGAGTTATTAGAGTTCTTGTTTAATGGCGACTATCACGGGATTTGAACCTGCAACCTTAATCTTAGGAGGACTAATATTTATTAAGACCATTACTATTAAATTGATTAAGACTAACAATTACAAGGATCAAAAATATGCTACTAATATTATTTATACTATTTTAATTAGGACCAATATTATTTAATCAAAAAAATTACAATTTTAGGATAAAGTTTAAAAAAATGAAGAATAAGAGAAATTAATTTGATTTTGAAATTTTAAAATAACCTTAATACATTTAAACCCTCACACAACTAACATTGGGAAATTTCTATTATAAAAAATAATTAAGAATTATCTAATTAAATAATATATATATTTGGAAAATCTTTTATAGTAATTTAGAAATCCAAAATATTAAAAATAAAATAGATGTAAATTTTTAATATAATATAAATAAAATTTATATAAAAATTTATATTAAAGAGTTATAAAAATTTATAAAGATTTATAAGATTTATAATTAAAGTTATAAAAATTATAGAAATTTATGAAATTTACAAAAAAAGAATAGCCATAAAATTTGAGTTATTTTTGGAATATGTGTTTATAAAGATAGGGCTAATTAGATAATTAAATAATAATATTAAGAATATTGGAATTATTATATTGATTTATAATAATTATTATAAGATTAATAATTAAATAATAATATTTATGAAGATTTATAATAAAGATTTTATATGCCATATTATTTTGGAGTTAATTTTTATTAGCCTAATTAATTTATTTATATAAAGAGGATGGAATGTATTTGAAGTTAATATTTTTTCAATATTTACAATTTTCTTAAAAATTTTTAAAACAATATAATTTAGAACTAAAATCTTATAATTAAGAATTAAAATTGTTACAATTTACTTAAAAAATGAGTTAAATGTGGTTAAAGTTTATTATTCCACAAAATATACCCCTCAGGAAGAGGTATTACTATTACCCCCCTATACACTACCTACTCATACCGTACCTTCAGAATAGCAGCCAGTTGAGCAGATCTATAATATTCTATTTAATTAACCTAAGTTCAGTACGTCATCGCTTTTTGAAGCATTTTTATTAATATCTTTACTAATATCTTTTATAACCATTACATAATAAAATCCTTTTATTATTAAGTTATTTAACATAAATTAAAATGTATTATTTATATAATTAATTAGTATTAAGCCTAATTAAGAATAATTGATTAATATAAAACCTATTATTATATAGTAAGAATAGTTAGATTTAGTTATTATAGGATGTATGCCGAAAGAATTTACACTTATTATTTAAGATTTAATAATAATAATAGCCTTTATATCTATAAATATATTTAATTAGAATAAAGGTGCTTATTTAATTATTATATATTAATTAATTTTGCCTAAATTTAATTATTATCTTTATTATTTATTTAATAGATCAAATATTATATAATGGTTTAAAAATGTATAATATGTTTTTTAATATTATAAAATAATTGAAAATAATATGATTATTAATATATTATATTAGATAATTAATAAGAATATTAAAAGATAAATTAATAAGAATATTAAAAGATAAATTAAAATTATTATTTATAAAATTATTATTTGGGATTAAATTTATATTTAATTAAAATTTGAATTTGTATTATATAATTTTAAGAGATTTAAATTTATTTGAAAGAAATTTGGAAATTTTAATAAAAATTTTATTTTATTTAATATTATTAAGGTTATTGATTTGATTAGAGATTATATTGTAGTTTTTAAGGAAGTTGAAGAAGTAAAAGAAATTATTTACCTTAATAGTTATATGTATGATGTTTTTAGAAGGATTAGTTAAGAGGTTATGAAGAAAATATTATATATAAAATAGGTGTTAATTAAAGTGATTAATAATTATTTATTCATTTAGTTTTACAAAATTATTAAAAAATAGGCCAAGAATGAATTATATATTAAGAACTATTATAAAATATATGGTTAAATGAAAAGAGAATTTATTAGAATTTATTATAATGATAGTTACGATTTAAGTTAAAAATGAGATATTGGGCCAAAAAATCTTTTTTTTTTTATTATTTTAGGTTTTATTATTTTATTTTATTTATTTATTTTATATATAGAAATTAATTAATAATTAGATTGTTGATTAGTTTGATATAGTAATATTTTAATATTATTATCTTTTTTTTTTATGTTTAAGACGAAAGTATTTTTTTCGCTAATTTTTGATTGTTATATTTGCTTATAGTTGGGGAGCTTTTTTTAATTACATTTTTATGAAGGGAAAGGAGATAATTAGTTTTTGCTTGAAGGAATTTAAGCTTTGGAGTTTGAAGATTGCATTTTTTTATAATATAAAGATAGTTCTTATAATTATTTTTGTTAAGAAAAATGTGACATTTAAAAAAAGGCCATATGTTAGTATAAATTTTAGAATTAGATAATTGGAAGTATTTTTTATAGAGTTTATAAGGAATTTTATTTGGATAGTTAAATGTTTAAATTATTAAACCTTTTATACGATGAGAATTGGTTAAGATTTTAGTTATATATTTATTAATAAAATTATTTTTATAAATATTAATATATATAAAGGATGATATTGATTTAAATAATTATAATAGAGTTATATTAAGATAATGAGGATGATAAAGATTATTTTTTTAAAAATTAATATTAATAATTCTTTATTAGATATATTAATTAATTATAATATTATTAAGGATTTTGAATTTTATTATATTAAGTATTTAGATGTTTTAATTAATCAGGATTTATTTAAGATATTTTGAAAAGATTTATAAGATGATGGAAATTGAGGAGAGGATTAATATGAGTGATTAATTTCCAGTATTTCTTAAGTTTGTTAATATCATTAATTTAATTAAATTGTATTGTAAGAACATAATTAAATGATGGAATAATAATTAGAAATTAATTATTTAAGTTATTGTTATTATTACTGTTTAAAGTATTAATTAATAATATTATTGATATAGAATTGTTATTTAAAGAGTTTATATTTATTAATTTAAATTAAAAAGATATTTTATAAATTTATTAATTAATATTTGATCAGATGCGATGAAACATTTTGAAATGAATAAGTTGAAAGGTTGAAAAATAAGTCCCGGAGAGAGAGAAAGAAAAAAGAAGGATAAAAACTATGGTATTAAATTATGGTATATTAAGATAAAAAATGTTATTTATAATTAATATAATTAAATTATTGAAGAATATCGTTCAATATTCACATATTAATTCAAAGCATATATATTATATAAAAGTTATAATTATAACTAATAAGCATTTATTGATTCAAGTAGTAATAATCATGAAATTGGAGCATAAAAATACTATTAATTCTTTCTTTTTTTTATAATATTCTTTTTTTCCTTTATAATATAATTATATCTTCTACAAATTTATATTTCATTTGATTAAGTTAAGGCAATTCATATAGTATATATTTGATATTAATATTATTATTACAAATCACTATTAATTTAATAATACCTTATAATGTCAAATTATTATTAAATTATTATTAATTTATTTAATTAGTAAATATAACTAATTTATCAGCCTTAAATATTTATAATAAAATAATTAAATTATTATAAACCCTTATAAATACTATTTATTCAATTAAATATAATAAATTAATTAATTATAAAAACCTATTTCCTTAATTAAATATAAATATTAAAAAGATAAGAAACCTTATGCTTATATTTGATTAGTTAATTAAAAATATTATAATACCACCAGGAATTAATATAAATTATTGGTAAAATAATTTATTATTAATATTAATATAAACCTTATAATTGTATATTAAGAAATAATAATTAAATAATTCTTATATTATGGTTTTTTAAGAGTTAGCTATATGTAATACGTCTAATCAAGGAATCTTCTACAAAAAGGAATTAGTATAAATTTTAAATCATAATTTCAAAAGAAGTTTTAATTTATTAATATTTAAAATTATATAATAAAGGATTTAAATATTATTTTTATTAATATATATAAATTTATTTAATTTAAAATGTATAAAACTAATAAAGACTTACAATTAAAATCATTTTTTTTATAACTTATACATTAAAAAATATTATTTATAAATTTTCAATTTAATTTATTAAAATTTAAAATAATAAACCAATTGTATTAAAGAATAAATAATAACAACACTTCAAAAACTAAAAAAGCTTATTCTTAAAGAACTATATATAATACCTCTGATTATTCAAAAAAACAATTAAACTTATAGATTTTGATATGCTTACACATTATACATAATTAAACGCAAGCTATGAAAATTATTATTTATAATTAAAAATAATAACCATTACAAAAAGCTTAATAATTATATAAGATCATTAACCAAACTAACAATAATTTAAATAATCAACAACTTAACACCAATATCAATCACTATTAAAACCTCTTAAACAATTAAAAATAAAAACTTATCGCTAAAGCAGGTACCCTAAAAAACAATACCAAAAATTAACAAAATTATCCATCTACCTAAGAACAAACCAATCAAAACGATAATAAATAACAAGTGTATATTAAAGCCAACTCAAAATAATATTTCAAAAAACCTATAATTAAATAATTGTATAACATATGAACCGTGGCGAATTACTTACTTCAAAAGACAAGGACCCAATTTATATACATGGCCTGAAAAAACACCAACAGATTCAACAATTAAACCGCAACCAAACATACCATTAAATTAGCCAGAATAAGAAACATTCGAACAAGCTTTTAACCATATACAACTTAAAAATAACAACCAATCAACTAAACAAATATACAAACAAAACCAAAAAACACTAAATAGAAATAAAAAGTATTTGAAGGTTAAAAACTATATAAATAACAATTAAAAGATTTAAAAAACTTAGATTTCTTTTTTTTTCTTATTTTAATTTATATAATATCTAATTAATTTAATTACAATTTAATTATAATTAATTATAATATTTCTGGTTCTTTTTATTAAAATTAACTTATTAAAGGTTTAATATTGTTAACTCTAAAAAACTTTAAACCAGAATAATATAATTAAATAATAAAAACTACCTTAAAAAACTTTATTAACCCCCCTTCTAAAATTTACACACGTTCTTTTAAATATAAATAAGTCTTTAAGAATTATTTTCTTACCTAATTAATTCAAATTCTACATAATTCTTTAAAGATTATTTCCATAAAATCTTCATATAAAAATATACATTTTTAATCTCTTCCTTAAAAATATCTTTCTTATAATACGCTATCATTAACAAACAATCACTTATATCTATTCCTCCATCCAATTAACTTATTCCCTTCCTCAAAATATAAACACCTTACATCCTCAAGCTCATAT
Source organism: Daldinia sp. FL1419 (assembly GCA_025201765.1). Taxonomy (NCBI): domain Eukaryota; kingdom Fungi; phylum Ascomycota; class Sordariomycetes; order Xylariales; family Hypoxylaceae; genus Daldinia; species Daldinia sp. FL1419. The sequence goes on along the minus strand of MU623631.1, from coordinate 5,627 downwards.
AACCTCTAATTATTATGGGTTAATTGAAGTGTAGGGCATATCTTGCAGGAGCTATTAGAGCTCCTATTCAATATAGAATGGTAATATGGCACATTTAAAACAAAATTATAAAGTAAAAGGCATTATTAAGAAATTAAATATTATTTAATTAATTTATTAATAAAAAGTTAATAATATATATAAAATAATAAAAATATTATAATTGGAGATAGAGTTGGATTACCCTTTAATACATTTCTATTTAAATATAATAATAATAATAATTAAATTTTATATAAATAATAAAAATTTTAATTTTAAAATTTAAAAAATAAAATAGAAAATTTAAAAATAAGTAAAATTTTAAAAGTTTAAGAAATGATAAGATCTTCCTATTATTGTTTAAATATTAGATATATATATTATAAAAATTAAAATTAATTAAAATATTAAATAAAAAAGATATTAATATTTTAAAAAAATCTTTTTAAATTATTAGATAAAAAGATAGGAATGGTATAGGAAGGATATTATTATATTAATAATTTAATCACTATCTTTTAATATAAAAATTAATAATTAATATTTTAATTTATAAAAGTATAAAATGTTAGTGTTATTATAAATATATATTGAAAAAATAAAAATAAAAATTTCTTTATTTAATAAAAAGATTTTTGGAATAAATATTTTTAAGTGTCGATATAGTAAAAGGGAAATAGTATAGTATATAATTTTAAAATGTCCTAAATATGTTCTAATATGAACCTATTTTAAATAGAATTTAATTTTAAAAAATCTTTTAATTAATATAGATTATAAAAAAATGTTATTCAATCTTAATAAAGCTTTACTAATAATCTATTAATTTTTTAAATAAATTTAATTATTTATATATAAAATAATATTATAATTTATTTAATATAAATATTTTAAAAAATTTATATTAAATAGGAAGAATTTATAATTAAATAAAAAGATATAAATAATAATATATTAATAAAGTCTTTTAAAAGGATTATATTTATTTGAGATTATTCCACATTTATTTTGAATTGTACTCATTGGAATTGTCCTCTTCTATATTTGCTTTTTTATCTTTTTTTTGTTTTTCTTGGTTATATATATTAAGAAATTTTAAGTGAGGGTAAATATATTTTTAAAAAGAAGGTTATATTTATTAGGATTTAAATTTGAATATATTGGAAGATTATTAAAGATTTGTAATAAATTATTATTGAAAAATAGTAAAATGTTTAATATTAATTAAACCTCTTAAATAAAAGATTATTATAATAATAGTATATGGGGATAACATGGATTATTAAGGATAAAATAATATATATATATTTCCTTCCAGAATTAATTCTTTTATAAATCCTATATTATAATTAATAAATATTAATAAAATAGATATAGAATGGAATTATATTATAAAATAATTATAATATTAATAATATTAAAATAAATAATCTTCCCGGAATTGTTAAAATATATAAAAGTTATAGATTTAATAAGTAAGGAACTAAATATAATAAAAATAATTATTAAATATTATTAATGATTTTTTAATAAATTTCTTAAGGATTTAAAAATCTTAAAGAAGTTACAATAAAGTCTTAATAATTGATTTCTAGAATTATATTAGAAAAATATAGTTATATTCTTTATATAATTTTTTATTTTTAATAAATAAATTATTTTTATAATATATAATTATATTAAGATTATAATTCTAATATAATATAATATTAAAATTGTTGGTAGGTATATATGTAAAATAAAAGTAAGATAATAATAAAATAAATAATAATAAGGATAAGATTAGTATATTAAAGTTTATTTAAAGAAGAAAGTTATTTAAGAAAGATAGGTAGGAAACCTATCTTTATATAATAATAGATATATAAGTACTTCTAAAGGGTAGTATATCAAATTAAAGATATAAATCATATAATTACCATTTATTCTATTTTTTTTTATAATTATATTATAAATTTAATATTTAATTTTTATTTTATTTATTTTTTTAATTATAAATTAATTTAATTATTTTTTATTAATATTTATATGGCCTTATTTAAGGATATCTTTATTATAATATTTGTAAAATTATATATCCTATAAATTTATTAAATATTATTAATTTTTTAATTTTTATATAATTATTATAAAGTTATTAAATTAATTATCAACCTCTTCTTATTAATATTGTTTATTTGGATAAAATATTAATATAAAGAAAAAGAATTAATATATAAGATTAATAAAGCCTTAAATAATAAAAAGTATTTTAAAATAATATTAATTATATAGTAAATAATATATCTAATATTAAAACCTTAAATTATTTTATAAATTTTGTTAATAAGTACATTTCAAATGATATATTTGCATTTTATAAATAATTAATAAATAATATTATTAATAATTCAAATTTTATTATTTTAATTAATTAATTTTTTATTATTTAATATAATAATATAATTAATTTATAAATTTAAATTTTTATTATTTATAAATAAATTATTAATAAAGATATATAAATATAAATTTTAAAAATCTAAATTAATATAATTAAATTTTTATATTTAATTATTTATTTATTATTTAATTTAAATATTAAAAGATTTTATTTTTTTAAAACCTAATTTCAAATATTAGGCTATTATTAAATAATTAAAAATTATTTTAAATTAATAAATGAAGGAAATGTACATTCTTTATACCCACTATTTAACAAATTTCTTGGTTACATCCAATAATTTTGCATCTAATTATTCAAATTTCTTAATCTATCCCTTTTATATAATAATTATACCATAACCTTCTCTATAAATAATAAAATATAAACTATTAAAATCTTTAATTCTAACATCTAATATTTTCTAAAGATATACCTTAATCCCAATTTTAATAAGTATTTTATCTTTTATTACCAAAAATTTTATAATACTAATATTTAAAATATTATTTATTTAAAAGTTTATAATTTTAAATAAAATTATATTTATTATTAATAAATATAAATTAAATATTAATAACCTTATATTAAATTCTTATTAATAATAACATAAATAAATTTTAAATTAATATATTCCTAATTTAACCAAACTATATAATAATTTAACAACATATAATAATATTTTTTTGGGATATTTACTTTTTAATTCTATTAATAATTATATAAATATTATCTACTATATAGATATTTTAAATTAGGTGTATATTATGGTAATATCCTTTATTATGATTTTATACCCTAATATTGGAAAATTAGAATTAAAATTAAAATAAAATATTAATTTACCTTTTAAATAATAAAGGTATATATTATAATAAATTTTTTATTAGGATTATTATAACCTTAAATAATAAATTTTAATTTTTTATATAATACTAATATATTTTTTCCTTTTATTTTATAAATTATTTATAATTTAAAAATTATTATTCTTTAATAAATTAATATATTATATATTTTAGATTATAAGATTTTTTTACTAAATAATATATTAAATTTTTTTATATTTAATATCTTATATAATTTTCTTATAATAATAATCTTTCCTATTATATATAATTAAAGAATTAAAATTAAATTATTTTATTTTTTGTTATTGAAATATAAAATATTGGTATATGAAAGGGGGTCATCTAGGAGGACCACGTTTACCCGGGATCGTTCCGCACCTATTCCGAACTGTATTTGTTGGAATTACCCTCTTCTGCGTCCACCTCCTTGTCCTCTTCCTTGTTTTTTTGGTTATATATATTAGGGAATCTTAAGTAAAGGTGAATATATTTTTAAAAAAAGGGTTATATTTATTAGGATTTAAGTTTAAATATATTAGGAAATTATTGAAGATTTGTAGTAGATTATTATTGGAAAATGGTAAAATGTTCAATATTAATTAAACCTTTTAAATAAAAAATTACTACAATAATAATATATAAAGATAATGTAAATTATTAAAAATAAGATAATATATATATATTTCTTTTTAAAATTAATTCCTTTATAAATTTTATATTATAATTAATAAATATTAATAGAATAAATATAGAATGAGGTTATATTATAGAATAATCACAATATTAATAATATTAAAATAAATAATTTTTTTAAAATTGTTGGAATATATAAGAATTGTAGATTTAATAAATAAAAGATTAAGTATAATAAAAATAATTATTAAATATTATTAATAATTTCTTAATAAATTTCTTAAGGGTTTGAAAATTTTAGAAAAGTTATAATAAAATCTTAACAATTAATTCTTAGAATTATGTTGGAAAGACATAATTACGCTCTTTGTACAATTCTTTATTTTCAATAAATAAATTATTTTTATAATATATAACCATATTAGAATTATAATCTTAATATAATATAATATTAAAATATTATATTAAATTTAAAATGTTATAATAATTTTTAATAGAAAAATTAAAATATTTAAAGAAGGTTAATAATAAAATAATATTAGAAAAATAATAAAATACTTATAAATATATAAACTTTTTTTTATTTAATATAATATATATATAAAAATGAAATAGGTTTTTTAAAGTAATATTGAATTATAAATGTAATAGGTATGATAATATTATATTATAATATTACAAAATATAAATAAAATATATAAAGAAGATTAAAATTAATTAGGAAAGGTTATAAATTAATAATACTATTTTAAGCCATTTTAAAAAATAAATATAATATTGTAATATTAAAAAAAAGATTATAAAAATAAAAATATATAATAATTTTTCATAAAAATATAAAATTATTTATATATATTTATATTTTATATAAATTATATACACCTTAACCCTCCTTTAAAATAACCTTTTTATAATATAATAATATTTTTATTATTTATTAAAAAAAATAATAAAATTATTTTAGATTTTATTATTACCCCATACTTAGGCCACTACCACACCACTTCATATAACTAATATTATAACATATAAAATGTTTTTTTATATTAAAATTTAATTATTTTTATTAAAAGGTAAATTTTAATAGAAATATAGGGTAAAACTAAAATTATAATAACATAACTTATTTAAATAGGCAGTGAATAGGTTTTTTCTGGAACACAGTTCTTACCCAGAATAAATACTAAGAAATGGATCGAATACCTGTAATATATTCTAGGTAAATTAGGATAGTAATAAATAATAATAATCATAAATAATATATAAAAGATTATTAATATATATAAGGTTTATTTTTAGAATTATTTCATAATTATTCAAATTAAATATAAATTTGGGTAATTATATTTAGAATTCCTTAACAGGTACCAGATTATCCTTAAATTAAATATAAAATTTAATATAAGAACTCTAAAATATAGATATTCTTCTAAATATACTAGATATTATAGTAATATCTTTATTAATAATTATAATAATTTTATAAAGATCCTTTTATCTACCTTTTTCTTAATAGATAAGAATTTCATTATTAATAAGTAAAAATATAAACAATATCTTTATAATATTAGGATTATTATAAATATTAAATATATTTTAAATAAAATATTATAACTTAATTTTTTTAACCTTAATCATAATTTTCTACATTATTTAAATATAATAAATTTAAATAAATATAAATAATAAATTTATATTAA